>JANHGB010037249.1:0-25313 GCA_026283785.1 Coracopsis vasa | reverse complement strand
TAGATATATAAAAAAAAAAAGTGGTATCTCATTATCTTCCCCCCCACCCCCCACCCCAGTCGTGTCATATAAAAACAGCTTTCTAAAATAAACCTGCCACAATTAGACATCAAACTATTCATTTGAAAATGTTTTTATTCATTGACGCTTGAAGCTGCCTTTATTTTTTCTCACTCTGAAAAGCACAATCATTTTTATTACAACCTTCTTTATTAGTAGAGATGGAGCAGGAACATCCTCAATATGCAAATTATCCTCCAATAAGAAATGTTGGGCATTTCCAGTTGCTTCTGTAAGTGCTGACTTCTAAAAGATAGGCTGAAGTTTTCTATTCCAAATTTCTGCTCTAACAATTCCAACCAAAACACTCCCTTGCTTTTGAAGAAGCCAGGGAAGACAGTACACTGGTTTATCCATAATAAGAAAAATGGTGACCATCTTGACAAAGAGCTCTAGCATCATCTTGCTCTGAAGTAAAGATCTGAAATTTAGCAGGGCCCTACCTGTGAAAACAGCTCAACTCTAGCCAGGTCACAAACCTCTGAAAAATCAACTTTGCAGCAATCAGACTACAAACAGCCACTTCCAGAGACAAACTCAGATTCAGCATTCAGACTCATCTCCACGTTGTGCTGCTCTCGCTCTTGAACACGCTGCTCTTGCTCTTGAATACGCATGGAGTCTAGGCTTCTCAAATTACTTGCTGATTAAAGACAGAATGTAACTTTATCAGACTTAAAAATCTTTATTCAGATCAACAGTATGGTATCTTGCTTGACAAACAGTTGTTTAATTTGTGTGCCTAAACAGCACAGACCGGAAATACATCTGAATGGGTGCATGTTTCCATATTTTAACAGGTTGGAAAACACTGCATACTTTGTGATTCCAATTTAAATAGTAACTGAAAAAAATACTTAAAAGGCTTTAACTTCTATGTATTTTGGAGAAAAAGAAAAATGGTACACTGGCAAAAAGTCTGGTAAATGTGCAAGAGCAACTTAGGGTAAAAAAAAGTATTAACACTGCCAAGACATACTGCACTAAAGCCCATGGCACTCATTTGCCTTCTTCCATGTATCAAGGAGTCCAAATATCCTATGCCCAAGAAACAAGACCAATTTAAGCATGAATGAGTACTGACTTGATGCAAGTTATTGTTCTTTACATTCACAAGTGCTCAAACTAACTGATAGCTCCTCCAAGTGACTATTTCATTAATGTTCAGTTAGCTTCCCTGCAGCTTTCTAATTCATAGTTACATCAACATGAAATTACATTTTCCTGCCTATAGTGACATAAATCTCTCAACATTTAATGACAAAATTGACAGTGCACATATCTTAGGACTTGCTTTTCTTTCTGCAACACAAAATCCCAAATCTTTTCACTCTATGTGACAGTAGTGGTCATTTTTCCTTTATAGTCACTTTTTGCCACACACAACCAAGTCTGGGCCCTGCTGAGCTGACAGGTTATTTGTGGATACTCATGTGAGGTAACCTGCAGGGTCCATCCTGACTATTGTCTGACAGCCAAGGCAAAAACTATCAACATACACCAAATGGAATAAAGGGCTTGGATTTAAAGAGCTGTGGTAATATAATGCTGGAAAAAAAAAAAAAAAAGGGACATTTGGATGCAACTAATGGCATCCCGCAGAAAGGCAGGAAGAGAAAGCAAAGGCCAAAGAAGTCCCAGTGCTCAATTTTGGTTGTCAATCAAGTAAGCAGCAAGCAGGCAGGTGTACCAGATGCAAATACCCATGTTTTTCAGACCCTTGTCCTTGCTACTCTTATCTCTGGCTCTAAAAAAAGGAGTGTTGATTCAGACAGACCTGCTGCCTCCAAGACTCACAGGATTTGTTCCCGTTCTTATCTTTACGCAGGCAGAGTCGCTCTAAAGGACAGACTGGGAGGTGATTAAAGGTATCTACAGTATTAAGAATTCACCATGCACTGAACACAAACAGCCTGCGGAGATTCCCAAAGTTTCCTAAGCTTGTGAACCAAGATTAGGAGCTAAATATGTAAAAGGAGAAGGATCAACAACTTCCAAGTCAGGTCAAAACCAGAGCACCCAACTCCAATCTATGACAGCAGACACTTTTTGGACATGAATTCAACAGGGCTTAACTTGTGAAGAACAAAACAGCAACAGAAGTAAATTGCTTCCAATTTCCATAGGAGAGAAAAACCAGATTTGATTAAGGGGCAAGGTGTGAGAAGCTTTCCAAATGGCTTCTACTAGACCTTTCCAAAAACATTCTGCCTCTTGTTTTACAGCAAGAAAGATGTATAAGATCTGTAGTTACTCCTCTATTTCAGAAGAAGCTATGCCATCTAACTTCAGTTTTAGAATCTTTTCTCTTCCTTATGTACAGATTATACAGAGGCCTAATTCAGATTTATAAAAAAGGATTACTAAACTGGTATTTAAAACCTCTCTCATGTTCCCTGCACCCTGCAAAGTCCCTGTCATGGCTGACCTTGCCTGGAATGATGGAATCTTGCAGAATTCTGTGGGACATCCACAGAAGACAAACTTTAAAAACTCAGTTCCTGAATCTCCTCTTCCCAGCTTGCTCTTTTTCCCAGTCAACACACAAACAGTGACAAATTGTTAGTCTGGCAAATAAACAGAGATGTGCTTTACAATATGTGCAACATAGAATCAAAATGAAATATAAGATGAAGGATGCCAGAGAAAAATCATTAACGGTTAAAATAAAGGGGCGGGGGGGCACACCTGGTTTTGAAATGATTTCTCTTATGGAATACTAGAATACATGTTTGCAGGTAATTCTAAGCCAAAAGAAAAACTCAGCAACCACTGAAACTATTTTCCATTTTTCTGCAGCAAGTACACTTACAAAAGCCAATAGATCCAACGCCTGCATAAGGTGTTTGAACAACTTTTCACAATGCATCATCAGGCCTCACAGCCTTTTCTTATCGATTTTGCTGTAGTAAAGCACAAGACTGCCTTTCAGACAACTGGCCAAGCTGATCACTCAGTTTTCCTGCAATACAGTGCCAGCAAAAATCTCAATCACCAGTTGGAATTAATTTGTCTTAATACACTTTTTTACTGACTGCTATTTTTTCTCAGTTTTTTTGGTTTGTTTTTTTTTTAGGAAGCAATAGTTTCACAATAATAAAAATACCAAAATTAGGATGGAGTGGGTATAGATGAACAGAGCAAACAATTAGCATATCACTTTCTCTGTAGTCAATATTGTTAACAATAAGAAATAATATATAAAAAGAGCAAGGTGAGACAACAGACATATACTCTACAGTGGTTTCAGCTGGCTGAAAAAAAATCAAAAAAAATCAAATCAATGTTTCCAAAAGCTGACTACCTTTAATCTCGATACACCCTGCCAACTCAAAAAGTTCATGCACGATCTCAGATAATGAGAGATTTTACTCTCTTAAATATTTTTTATAAAGCTCTGGACATGCTTATGTGATTTCAATATCAACTTATTATGTATGACTGATTAAGGTGGCAGAAGGTATCATTTATACCAATTGCTTATAGTCATTAATTATACTGATTATATATTGATTTGTAAAAAATGGTTGTCTTAAAAATATTAAAACCAAATAAAAATCTAAAATCGAGATTACATTAATTAATGCAATGGAAAAAGAAAATACCTTCCTATTTTTCCCTGGATTATACAATCATCTTGGTGCAACAGATACAAGAAACACCTTGTTCTGTTGGATCAAACAGAAAGTCCTAACAGCCCAGAATTGTGGGTGTGACAGTGACAGCAGAGGAGGTTATTTAGGTAAAATGATGAAGCCTGGCTGTTCTCCAAAATGCATTGATCCAGTGACAGTTGCGGAGCCTGAGGAAGTGTGAAAGATGTTATAAGATACATCCATGCCTAGTACCATTAGCATCAATTTATGGACCTGTTCTCCAGGAGCCTGTCCAAACCTTTTTGAGCCTCCTGCTGCTGACTGCCCTCATCGCTCTCCATGAGAAAATGTTCTGGAAGTTCTCCAAAAGCCAGATAAGGAAGCATTGCATTCATTTTCAATCTCCTACAAACTTCCTTGAGTGTCCTAGTTTCCAGTGGTGTGGCATTTGGTGAAAGTACACACCCACCTTGGCCACTGCATCCATACATTTGTAAACCTCAGCCATACTCCTCCCTGTCAACCTCCCACCACCAGATTGAACAGCTTCAGCCCCTTCAGTCTCTTCTTCAAAGGCAGCTTTTCCATGATTTTCAATATCACTCTCTAGTCTTCACTGTCTAGTCCTCCAGTCCCCTATATCCCTGAGATGGGGAGACGAAAGCTGCGCACAGTACTTAACATATGGGCATAAGAAGGCGATATAAACCAGGAAAATGATGTTACTGTTGCACACAGAACTAATGATTTCACCACAGGGAACCCAAAGTGCCCTTCTTGAGCTCTAACTGCCCATGCTCAGCTCAGCATCCTCTGGTCATGTGCTAGTTTATTTCTCTTCAGATGTATTACCTTACATTTAGCTACATTAGAGCTTATTTGTCATGCTTTTGTCCATGCAGTGAGGTCCTTCTAGAGTCCCCTGCATTAGAGCAACATTAGAATAGCCAAGATTGTTTAATATCACCTATAAAATTGGAGATTTCCATTACTCTGCCTTCTCCAGGACACTCATGAAGATGTTGAATAAAGACGCAACACTTCTAAACAGAGTTAACCAGATACAAACCACACTTAAATTCTCTAGGAGCCAATCAAAAGGAAAACAAAAAAAACCTTTCCCCCCAAACCTCATTCTAAAATATCAACACTGCGCCATAAATTACCACTATGCGGCATTTACTGCAGAACTCACCATTCAGAAAGAAGTGTCATGAAGCCCACTGACTGTGTAAGAACAGCACTGTTTTAAAATCAACAAGTATTAACACTAAACTCCAGAATTAGATGTGATTAGAATTGCATTAGGATCCACATTAAGAGCTAGTTAGCAGATTACAAAAAGGGGGGAAAAAATGTTAGCAGAGGTCAAAAGCATCACTACAAGTAATGGAATTTTCTGCCTCTCATTCTCTTGGCATTTGTGATTATGGCACAAATTAACAGGCAAAATCCAGGTCTGCCCTTTTTACTGGTTGAACAACCTCTGCTGGACAGGATGAACAACCGAGGAAAGTACGTTGTGCTGAAGGAAGGAGAATAATGTAGTATATCATAGTGCAAACATATTTTATCTAACTATCCCTTAGTTTTCACATCCACATACTGGAGTTCAAGGATGCTGTCAGGACAGACCCTACACGCTTATCAGAGGACTGTCTTCCACACTGTAAAAGTAAAACTTGTCAGTTGTTCCTAACTATGAAAATGCCTTCCAGCCGAACTTTGCCACCATAAGGTTATGAAAATCCACATACAAAATAGTTTAACTTTTATTTAATTTCCACTTGAACCTCTGTCTTGTTATTTGTATGGGTGTTCTTCCTACAGCTAGACAGCACAAAAAGCTTCAGAGCTATGCATAGAGTCTATTTTACAGTCCAAAAAAAGTATCTTTTAAGACAGATATATAAGGTCCCTAGGTAATCAGTGGAGAGACAGAGAAGCCTCCAGAGAGTTATTAAAAGCACTTCAGCAGTTATCTACACGCCTACCACAAATACTGGGGGTCCCAACTGCACTGGCAATCTCTAATAAGATGATCAAAGGAATGGGCGTTCTTATTCTCTCTCACCTTCCCCCAGACCCTGCTGAAATAGGTATTGGCTGTCTGCTTCAATACAAGTAGCTTTCAGGTTCTGCCTAGGGAATACTCTCCCACATCCACCCTAACCAGGAAGTGATGGGCCTTAAATGAGCTATGACTCACATTCTGATCCTCCATAGAAAAAGTCTTCCACCCTCCTCCTCTCCCACCCCCTGCAAAGAGATTACCATATCCAAGACAATTCAAAGATTAGCATGCAAACCTTGGTGTTATATGCATATTTATGTCCTAAAGGGGTTCACAGCGGTTTATATTTTCCTGAAGTTATCCTTGCTTCAGAAGGAAATCCCCTCTTTTTTTTACCATCCTCAGTCTTCCAAAAAACTAATGCAGAATGTTTCCTTGCCTTATTAATCGCTGATTAGATCTTCTTTGGAGTGTTGAAACCAAAGGGAATATGTGCAATTACAGCAATAAATGTTAATGAGCATCACATTAAGTAAGCAAAAGCACCTTGAATGGCATGCCAATATTTTTTCTAAAATAATTACATGTGACTGACTTAACGAGATAGAAAACTTAAAATTCAGGCTGACAACTCACAACTGGAGCACCAATTTATCACAGAGTTTCCAAAAACTATATATGATGTTGCTTTCAAAATGCACCATGGGAAATAAATCCCACAAACATAAAACCAGACCAAACCACTCAGATATAAACAGTTATTTCAATAGGCAAGCTCCTGGGCTCTCTTTTCCCACACACTTTAGTTTCTTAGGGGTCTCTGCATAGCAATTCTTTAAATTAGGAGTAAGTTCACAGCTTACCTTCTCAACCTTCCTCCAAGTGATTCCTGCAGCCCAGCTGCTACCTGTGCTCACATTCACCCACAACTCCTCCGTTTGTGAGCAGTAGGTCAAATAGAACACTGATTCTAACTGTTCCTTTTGCATTTGTGTTCAGCAATTGTCACCAATACAGTCTTAGAAACTTCCTCAATTGCTTGCACAATACCATGTTAACCTGTAGGCAAGCTGGTGGCAGGTGTCTGAAATCCACCACGAGGATCAACACCTGCCACTGGGAGACTTCCTTTAATTGTTGGCAGCCTTATCCTCTCAGTCTGGTGGGCTGTAACTAACCCCCATTACAACATCACTAGCATTACTTTCCCTTCTGATCTTGACCCAGAAACTGGACTTCTTGGTTGTTGCCCAGACAGTGTAGACGCTATCATGCCAGCATTAGTGTAGCCACACTTATGAACACTTTCCTTTCTGAGAGGGAACATTATTGTCTCCCTTATAGCCTTTAACCATACATGTCTTCTCCACATTGTCATTTAACTCTGAGATTAGCTCCCCATTTTCCAATAAACTTAGTTTAAAACCCTCCCTGGGTTTTAAAAACGTGTCCATGCTTTCTCGTCAGGTACGTTCTATCACTTCTTACTAGTTCTCAAAACAAGGTGCTGTAAACAAAAGCTAAAGCCTCACTGATTACATCAAATATGCAGGTTAGATGTGTCACCCTGGGCCATCTTTGCTCTCAGAGTCTTATACGTCACTTTTGATTTCATCAAGGTCATGTCACTAGTGCTCACACAAACAAGCAGCATGGGGCAGTAGCTGGAAGGCTAGACAGGCCTCAGGAATTTCTCTGCAACATAACAGACCCAGGCTAGAAGCAAGTAAAAAGATCTGACTAGCAGGTGGGTGCCTTTTGCCTGAACAGTGTGGAGTAACCAAACTCTAACATTTGCTGCTTCATCTTTTTGCTGGTCCCAGTCCCATGATCTAAGGTGTCCAAAATTCATTCTTCTCATAACACGACTAACTCTATGCCAGGGTCCTGAACCAGTTTTCTGAATGAACAGTTACAGAAAGTCATTCTCCTGATGCTAGAAGCTATAAGCTTCCAGCTTCCATCCTCACAGAAACATGGGAATGGAAGGGAACTACTAACATTAAGCAAGTGGGAAAACACCAGTTACAGAAAGTCTGCTGCCCATCTGTAAAACGTAATAGTTGTTCCAGTATGGTAAAACTGGAATACTGGTCAGGTAAGTTTCTCTAAGGAGAAATAAGTATTTCAGGCAAGATCATGCTGTCTCCAATCTCCTGAGGAAAGGCACAGAATGGGGAGAAGGCTGTGCCAGACTGATTGAAGCATTATCTCACAGTACTCCTAGGAATAAAACAAAGCTACTCCAATAGTTGTGTGTATCTTTGGAGACTCTCTCAGGCATGGCTCAGTATTATATTCCCTCATTTACAAGCAGTACCAGCATTCCCACATTGTAAAAGCTTGGCACTGCATGACCAATTAGGAAAACAGTTTATTCAGAGGTGATGGAGGGATTGACTCTTCCCTTTACTTCATTTGAAAACTGCCAGCCTCAGCATTGACACTAAACAATCTAGATGATATGAACAATTAACTCTGAGTCTTGCAATATAAAATATGGGAATAAATGATAGACCATGACAGCTCTTCTGTTGAGAAACAATCCTCTTTTAAGGTGAGAGGGTGTCTGAGGTGGACAGCCAGGAAGATCAGAGACTGAGAGACAGACTGAGAGATTAGATCATAGAGATGAGGACAGTCTCATTTGAGGAGACAGCTGAAAAGATGACCTGAGAGTTCTTATTTTTAGGACAGCCACAAAACCACCTCCTTGGAGGATAAAAAATAAACACACAAATCATAACATATTAAAAGAGAACTGTGAATCTCTTGGCTGTTTTACATACAGAATTACTCTTGCATAGGACAGGCTATCCTCTATTATGGCTGTGCTTTGACAATTCTGTTTAAAATATGTATCTACCATATATATTAGCTGGCTCACTTCTAAATTTACCTGCACCTTTCCCTTTGGAGAGACTGAGACAGGAACTCATATGAACCTTGTTCAGGCAGCCACTTGCAAAGAAACTTCCTCTCAAGAAGGGAGAACTAAGAGGGCTCTCCCTTAAAACTCTCAGGAACGAGAGAGAAAAGCAACTAAGCTTCAGAACAAGACATTCAGTATCAGTGAGTGAGAGGGATATGGAAACATATGCTCATTCTTTTCCTGTGGTTTTTTCAACTGCTTGTGCTGGGTTCACACTGCTGCTGAGACATCTCAGGATGAAAAACCCTGCAGATGAACAAACCTAAATAATCAAACTGATTCTCGGGATGGAAGTGACTGTTCTAAGCAAAACTGCTTTTTTTTGAATTGATAAAGAGGGAATATAGAATACTACTATGTCTTAAGCAGAACAGGTGACAAATTCATGCTAAGAGTCATTAACTTATTCACCTTGCTCACAAGCATTCATTCAAATACACACGTAAGCTAGTAATCAGACACATTAATAAACTTAACCATCAGTCTGGAAATGTGGCAGCAAAAATTATTTGGTTTGTACTTATTTACTTGAAGACACAGAACCTCTCCTTAAACACAACAACAAGAAGATATTAATACAACAGCCTTTGGGAGAAATGACTTATTTTTATTGCTTAATACCAAAGTAGAGGAACTTTATCCTCAGCTGGTAATATTAAGCATGATGAGTCAAATGCACTGGTTGATGTTAGTATAAGTGCACATTAAACGCTGGATATATTTGGCTGTAAGTGTTGAGGCAGCTTAACTTCCCTGGATCTGGAACTCAGCAGAATGTCAAAACAGCATTAATTACTTCATGAAGACTCCAAAAGAATATTTTAGGGGAAGAAACACAGGGACAGGTAAAAAATAGAAACAGCTTCAGAGGATCTGCTTTAACAAAGCCAAAACCAACTTCCTTATTTTTCTATGCTACAGTGCCCATTCTCCTGCTGTTTTCCTGCACTCACTGAATGCCAAAGACTCAGAAAACAAAACCGCTCGAAAGAAAGATCTGCAGCCAGAATCCCAGTGTTGATTATTTCAATCCCCAGAGGAGGCACAAGGTAGAGCAGGGGAGATGGGTAATTCTCAGCTTCTCTCTGCTGATTCTCAGTCAAGCCTGGCTTATCTCTTGTGACAAGAAAGGTGATGATACACAGCAGAACAGGCTTAAGAGGGTGCTAACTTGGAAAACACAGGTAAATCAACTAGTCCATGAGTGCTACTAGTCTCTCAGGCTACTACTGTCTAACTCCTTCACGCAGGTGCAAAACAAAACACAGGAAGAAAAGCCACATAAGCATAAAGAAAGCTCTATGATAGAAAAATACACATCTACATTTTGACTTCAAAAAAGATTGAAAGTGAAAAACTATCCCTCAATGTTTTTTCTTAGCACTTGTACTGAATGAATAAACCTTTGAATATTTTCATAGTTTTCAGATGTCCCACTCAAGTTTTCTCCCCCAAAAACTGAATGTAAGAAGGACAGTACAATACCTCAAACACTGAAAACCATTATGGTTGCCAACACATCATTTCTCTCTGTTTTTTTCTTAGTATTTCTTCAACTACAAACAAGAATATTTCAAAGTACTTGTCCATTATGTAATTTGCAAGGCTTTCAAACATTATTCAGAGTCAGATATTTGAACATGCTAAAAAAGTAACTTGCTTCTCTGAGGATGCTTTAACATCTTTTCCATCATTCTATCATTAAATGAGAACAAATCAACACTCTTTGGGGAAATTAGAGATTTTCTTCCACAGTAAACTCTGCTATTACAGAAAAAAACAGTTGTTTGCAGAAGCTAAAACTTTTCCCTCCCCTATTTAAATACCACCAGTGTGTGTTAACTGAACTGAATGACTTGGGGTTCCAAACTTTCTTTTTCCTCTGAACTCACATTAGAAGCTGAAACTCCAAACTGGCCTGACATACAGTGCTCAGTTTAGCACTGGATTTCTCACAGACTCATTACAGAAATAATTTTAGGTGGAATATTTCAGATTGCAGCACTGTTTTCCAAAACACTAAAACTCTTGTCTTGAGCAAGACCTCTCCACACCTCTCAAACACAGGTAAAAGACAAATGAAGCACCTCAGAAAAAAAACTCAAACCAACAATTAAAAAAAGGTAACTATTGGAATAACTTCCTATTAAACTCCTATGTCCATGTAATAAAGAGTGATGTCTCATGAAGAAGAGACAACATCTAAAACCCTGTGAGAAATGACTATTTATTTCTCTAATGAAATACTTGGTTTGAATTGTTCTGCTCTCATTGAAGAACAGGCAGTGGTAGCAACTTTTTCCTCTTGAAGAACAGGGAAAAATCAGTCAGAAAGCAGATTTTCTTTTTTTTTTTTTTTTGTGAGGAGGAGGGCATGGAAGAAGATGTATTCCTGAATTTTCAGGTACTAGAAACCAGCAGAGTTGATGTGTTAACGAGCCTGAAGTATGAACACTTGAACATTTCTGTTATAAAAGGCATGAAACAACTTTTCAGATTGACAGACATATGTGACAATTTTAAAGCACTGACCTGTTCTGTAAGGAAGCATATTGCTACTGCATCATGACTGTGTGCAGAAACTGTCTAGACTCACATTTATCCTGCAAAAATGTGGTCAATGCCTCAGTACTAACAACAACTCTATAGACTCCCAAAGTCTCACAGAATTATTGCTTTTCTTCTCCCAGAAGATCTTCCATGAGAACTCCCATACCACTGCTGTCCTTCCACCCACTGAGAGCCCAAACAGCCTCTCCCCTGACTCCTGCCCTGTCTGCCATCTACTTTGCATTGTCTGCAAAACTGACTTCTATCTAGAGAGCAAATAAACTCTGCCCCACGCTGGGGGCACGCACTGGCTACCCAGCAGTAACCTCTTACCAGATAAGGCCTGAAGACCTCCTGTATAAAGCAGGTGATGAGCACAGGTATCTTGTTTTGTTATTTTTTCAACAGGGGCATAGGAGTACCTTGGGGCAGGTAAAAGCACATTTTCAGCCTAGAGGGATGTTTAAATATCAGTGGATGTCTTATCTAACACCTGATGCTGCCTCGAAAACACAGCAATGGACCTTGCCAACATTTTTAGAGGTTACTTTGTTGCATCTGGCATAATTTATCATGAAATAAGTAAATGACAGTCACTGGAGACCATCGGAAAAATACTGGCTTAGCTGAATCCCTGGAACCCTGCTCACATTATAACATCTCATGGAGCCAGTATCTTTTCTTTTGACCAAAGACTCTGACACTCAGTACGTAACACTGTGTTCTATAGTATATAGCCCAAGCCTTTTATTTTTTTCCTGTGACTTGCATCAACTTAAAGAATTAATGAATCTGTTTCAGTTTTGGTCAATGTATTGAAGGGAATCTTAGTATCTGTTTAATTACTTCAATAAGTATCAATGCTACACTGACACTTTCTGTACAAAGATGTAATTTTGTGCTTCATAAAGTTGCATTTGTCCCTATAACTTAGCGTATGAAAGTTTCTAAGAAAAATATCCGGTAGAAGTATGGTAAATTCTATGATCCATGACATAACTGTACTATTTTAATGATTTTACTGAGGAAAGGATCAGAACTACTACAAACAATCAAAAGTCATTAAGACATTGTTGCAAATTAAACTGTCCTTAATTTGACTTATTTCCAAAACTGCATAATTAACTAGATTTCAGTGAAGTGCTGGGTGCAAGGGTACAATTGTATTGAGCATCATAAGAAGACTTCGGTTCAGGAGAAATTCTTGACAGAGATATTCTCATAATTAAAAATACAAAAATTTATTATGGAAGATACAATATAGTCCATGATTCTTAATATTAGACACTTATACAAAGAGTTACATCTTGTAAAAGTTAAAGATAATAAAGGATGTGAACCAGATGCAATACAAGGCATTTAAGCAGAAAATTGTATCTTGCAGCAAAGTACCATCTAAGGCTATTTACAGAAGTACTGCTTTGTGGTTGATCTCCAAAAAGCAACAGCAGAAGACTTAGCAAATAATTGTTCTTAAAAACTGTTACATTATTCTCAGAATTACTTACCACCTGTCAGAAAAGACAATGTGACTTGCAGGAATTCTTTCGTTATAAAACTCAGTGTTCTCCCCTCCAGGCATCAGGGGTTCAGATCAGCTAAAAACATCAACCTTATAAAGGTACTTTCAAAAATAAAACTGTCTGGAGTTCTGATTTACCTGGCACAGAAATTCTAGCACTGGTGAAGTGTTGCAAGAATAGTGCATGACCACACATCAGTTTGAGTTTGACTTTCAGTTTGACTTTTTGCATCAAAGTTATCCTCTACATCAGTGAATAATTAAAAAAAAAAAAAAAGAAAAAAGAAAAAAAGAAAGAAAAAAAGACTGTATCATGTTTGATGTCTATAAATCAAAGAAACCATAACGCTGTGGCCAGGCATCTCAAAAGCAAGTCAAGGAGCTCATTAAGTCCCAGCTAAGTGGAAATCATTTCTGTATCATAAAACACAGCTTAAGGCAACACAATGTAAATAAAAATCAGGTGAGTGTTAGCACTTAAAAAAACTAATTTTTTAATCACAAAGAAATAGAAGTGGTTGGCATCAGTTGCTGGCCTTCCTTTAAACTGTAAAGTCAAAAATGAGGTCATAGAAGTCTTCAACTTAACGTGAACATCCTGTTAATGATCACTACCTAAGAGCAAGCTTAGGCATTTAATGTGTGTAAAAAGACTGACAAAAAGTTATTCTTCAAAGAAAAATGAATAAAATTCTTACACTAGACTGTGTCTGACAATATGAGAGAGCTGGTCTATTACTATTCACTTTATTTTTGATTAAGTTCTTGGGTTGAGTGAATGAACATTGTTTCTCACTGCTATTATACAAAGGATCGAGATTGGCAACCTGTGCAGACTCATAGTAACCCACACCTTAGCAGAACCAGCCGATGAGCTGCTGCAAGACACCAAGGGTTTAAGAGTTGAAGGCAATGTTCTGTTTAGAACAGGCTGGGCAGCAAAAGCTGCTGAAAACCAATAAAAAGTTTCTAAATGCAGAGAAAGTCAAAAGGAGAAGGACAGCAAACTACCTCCTACTGTTACAAATAGCATTCTTGTCTGCTTAACAGGCATGTAGGTGCAGGATAATTTACTCTTATCATCGACATTGTAAGACATTTTTCTATTTCCTATTTCCAAAGGGCTGGAAAGAAAAAAAAGGGGGAAAGAAAAAGCCAGTTTTCTGCACAAATTATAACTGTACAGATTTGCTGTTAAGGGCAGCTGTTTCTCAGAACTGCAAAATATACAGAATTTTATATATCTGATTCTTTGCTAGAAGCATGGGCTAGAAGCCAACTCATCAAAACTTCTATCAAAAATACAATTTTAACATCTGTTTGGACTTTCACTTATCTCACTGCTCCCAGACACTATTGATTATCATTATCTACAAGTCTCTAGTATTCTAAGCAGCAGTGGCAAAGGGAAATGAAAGTGAGCATTTTCATACAAAGACAGATAGAGGCTTCTAGGGCAGCATGAAAACTGCTGCTGCTAACTGAAATCTAACTCTAACTTAAACTCATCTTCTATAAATACACTGTCAGTAGAAAGGAATAAGATACAGCCTAAACTAAAATATTTATTAAAACTGCAATGAGAAATAAGGGATTTCAGCAAAGGAGAAAAGGCATTACATTATCAGAGACTGGCTGCGGTCTGCAATGCACCTCGTGGGAAGGCTATGATTGTTGGCTTTTTCTTTGCAACACCCTTCTCCTTTGGTGAATGCCTTTGGTACCTCCAACGCCTTTGGTGTACTATGTGCTTGACTGGACCACAGGAACAGGATATGAAATATATGGTTGGTAGCAACTCTGTTGGAGTACAGAATTAAAGTTTTTCTTCAGCACAGTAATCTCATCCTTGCCTCAGAAAACTAAAATCTTCAGAAAACAAGAACCCCAAACAGGAAGGGTATAGGCTCGAGCCATTCTTCTCAGCTTGAAATATGTAGGTGCTCCTATATCTGCTCCCAAAGAAGTAAGTCTCCCTTTCTTCCTGCCCTCCAATACCTATATGAATCCAGGGTAAACAATGTGTACTTTGGAGACCTGCACAGGAGACTTTGCAACCTTCAGTGCTCAAAAGCAGGAAGAGCAAGAGAAGAGTCTTCTCTTAATCTCATTGAGTCACCCTTGCACATATCAGGATGATCAGTCAGTTCTTCTCCATTCCCACCTACCAGATTATTTTCTCTTTAATTTGCAATTCATAAAATAGGAAAGAAATCTCATGCTTAAAATTCTACTATGGTAGAAAGCAAAAATGAGTCACCGCAATGTTTCAGTCTCTCTGCAGATTATGGACCAAGAACAGTCAGAAAATTGTTTACATTTGCCAACCAGTTTTGTTCCATCAACATTCCTACAATTAAGAACCAAAATAGAGAAGCCTTCAAGTATACAGATAGAAGAACCTAGATGGCTGTATCATCAGAACCCCTTCTAGACTAAGGGAACAATTTTTTTGTTTAATTCTTCAAAACTCTACAGTGATGCTTGTGCTCCTCTAGCACAATGCAGACTGACAGCAGATTTTGACCATTCACAGTGACATACAAGGTAAGATTTAGCAATCATTAGACACCAGAGGCAAGTGGAATCTATACATCGTGTTTTCAGGAACCGGAACAGGTTGCCCAGAAAGTTTCCACAGTTTATCTCCATTTCTGGAAGTTTTAAGACCTGACTGGTTAAAGCCCTCAGTAACCTGGTCTGTCTTCACAGCTGACCCTGCTTTGAGCAAAAGGTTACACTAAATGACCTCCTGAGGACTTTTCCAAACTGAATTATCCCATACTTCTATGTTTTATCATATTAAAAAAAAAAAACAAAACCCAAAATAAACCCAACACAACAAATAAGCACGATTATCCCCCAAAATTTCAGTGTTTCTTCATCGTGTTACCAACCTGTATATACTAGAGGTTAGCTTCATGACTTACATGTGTGTGAATTAAGAGGCAAAAAGAAAAAGATGGGGCAAACAGGAAAAAAAGGACTATTTTCTGTCTCTTTCCATTCAAAATACTGCTCATTCAGAAGTCTCTTTCCACTCTGTTGGCAAACAGCTCACAGCTAAAACAGGAAGCCATCATAATTGCAGAATAAAATACTACACTTCCTCATTACAAAAGAAGAAGAAGCATTATAAACACCACAGATGTCTCAATCATTTACATGATTTTATGCCACACTAATCCATAAATGAAGAAGGCAACAATGTCAAAGATTCCTCACTTGTTCTGGTGTTAAGATGGCCCATAACTACGAGCCAACCTTCAGCATAATATATCAAAACCAGCTTAGCTGTAGACTGGTGTACTATTTTATAGACAGTGTAGAAAGCTGCGTGAGCTCAGCTTAAATGCTACATCCATGCTGGTTTGTTGCAAGACCTTCAAATATATCTTGCTTTTTTCAGGTTTTTCCTCCCTCAGTAAATGGCAATTTCTACTTGCATCACTATCAAGACTGGCCAGATAAAATAATTTTACACACCATTTACAGTAGTGATTAGCAATAGGTTATACATATAAATCTAAATGCAGCTGCTGAATAGACTGTTTCTCTTGGACTCAAGATTCACAGGGAACATCACATTTATCCAACAAAACAACAAAGTAAAAATGTGCAAATTAGCTTTGTAGATGGTGTTTGAAAGGAAGCACACTGAGTTCTAATATAGCGACCTCCCAGACACTGGATGGCCAAGAGCATTCTGAACTCAATCCCCTTTCATGTATCTATTTATGGCAGCAGATTTCTTTTACAGATGTACACACATACACACAGATATATGTACATACATATGTGATCTATATGAGTGTATGCAGGTATACAGGCCATAGAACAGTCTGCAGATCCCCCAAATCCCTGGAGCTGTGACATTGTAAAAGGCCTCAAGAAATCCCTGTAGCATAAGTACCACATACTCTGGCATACCCTTTTTTCAATTGCTCTCCAGCAAACAAATGATGAAAGATTTCTTTCTGAGGGTTGTCATCTCCTTGGATGCTGGAGATATACTTAAAACTGAAGGCTTCTGCACACAGGGAGGAAGTACTTGACCTATGAGCAGGGGGGAAGGTATTTTGGATACAATAGAACCAAGTGACACTGATACTTACTTGGCAGGCATTATAAATCAACTGGTGTTCCAATTTTTTGATCCCTAGAATCTGCTGAAACATTTCATAAAGCTGTTCCTTGCTCAGAATCAGCTCCGACACAGCACTTAAGGCCATTCTATTTGGCTGTTTGCTAAAGTCCTCTTCTCCCCTGTAGATGGCATCATATTTGGCTAGCCAAGAACTTAACACTGTCTCTTTGCTTAATCCATCGATTTCTGGCAAACTTCGGACTCTCTTTTCAATGTTTTTCTTAAAAACATCTCTAAAGTCATTTGCAGAACATCCTCCACTGTGGACCATTCTTGCAACCCGGTCACTCTTGAGAAATACCTTTTGAAATAAGAAAAAAAAAAAGTTAGGTGTGGCTACAAATACAAACAAATCCCTTATAAAGGGATTACAAACTAACATTTTGCTTCTATGTAAGACGGCTTTAAAAAGAAGAGTAATACAGGCCAAGTTTGCTGTATTTTTTATAAAGAAACAAGTGACCATGACTATATTCAAAAAGTAAGTTTCTGCATTGAATAACTACTTAAACTAAGTAGCTTTACCGTAAATTTACAATAGCTAAACTGGAATGAAGTTTGAATTAACAGCAGCTAATTTAAAACTTACCTAGAAGATTTAATTAGTCTTTTCTCTATGAAAGGTCTAAAGTTACTTGGAAGTAAGTAATTTATAAGCTACATCTTCTCAAAACTCAGGAGTTAGCATACGATGTTTAAGCCAGACAAGAACCTCATGGAAGATTAGATCCAGGAAATCAGGGGAAAAAAAAAATAGTAGATAAATACTACAGTCAAAAACAATAGAGGAAAGACTCAAAGATACAGAACTGGTTCTACTACTTACTGTAAATACAATACTGAAGACACAAGGTGGGATTCTCTGTGTAAAAAACCCAAACAATAACCAACATAAAAAAGCTCCTAGAGTACACATAATGTAAGATATGACAAGACAAATTACAACAAACCAATTAAATCAGCATCAGTGTTCTGTAAGAACTTCTCAGTGTTTAAGGATGGTAGCATTCATTTCTTCTAACACGGGCCTTAGCAAGATTGATCTTTCCAGCCACTGTGCGTGATGAGCTCATTTCCTAGTAGCAAGTCTCGTAAAACTTCCTCCTCAAAATGCAGCCAACAAAAAGATGATCACTGAAGCACGATCAGCCCTGTAAACAACTGATGTATGCCTTAGACAAGGGATAAGCTGCACCATGCTCTTGAACGGATAACTTCGGTAGAACTCCTGGCTTCCTGCAGCAGAGGAAGATGGGTTGAGGCCCTCCACTCTGGAAGGCTTGGTGCTGGGGAACTGGTTGGGTTCCACACCAACACCCGAAGCACAGCTGAAATGCTAAGAACAGATGTGACACCATGTAGTCTATACAAATTTCCTTTCGGTCACCTTTCTGACTGTTTGCAAATGCTATAAAGTGGAAGATGAGTTAACCACGTATTTTTCAGACAGTCATTTTAGTCACAAAGTGCTATGAAAACACTATGAATGGAGATAATAGCACAGTAAAGCTCTGACTCCATGTTACCACATGTTGGGAGATGGTGCACATAACAACCAACCTAAAATACTACTGCTCTTCATGTGCAAAATATGAAACAGAGGAGTAGGAGCTAAAAAGCTGAGCAGAGAAGAGTATATAGGTGGAAACAGATCAAGAAAAACATATTCTAAAAGTTCCAGTGCTTGTTGATGCATGTTTCCCTGTAGTATATTTTAAAATGCAGTTACTTATAAAATATATCTTTTAACAGACTGGGATTTCAATTGATTTTAAATCCCTATTTTCACAATTTCTGTGGAAGTCCAGGGGTGTGGAGTATCTGGATGGCAGAAACCCCCTCCAACCACGGGCGTTGGACTAGATGATCTCCCCCGTCACCAACATTTGCTAACCTCACTTTATGTTCTAACTGTACAGTGATGGTTTTCCAATTGTGGAAACGTAAGTATCCAAGGTTAAATTCTTACCCATAACAGGACCTGACATGGTTACTGTCAATTAAGACTGATACTAATTTCCTCAAAATGCTACATAAATATTGAATCCCATTTCAAAACAAATAATAATAAGAAATTCCACTCAGCAATAAAACTTATCAGCACAAATAGGTACAAGGATACTAAGCCTTCCCTTGTTTTAACAGTCTGCAATTACAATTGATTCATTCCCCCAACAAATTCATTGGAAAGCACACAGAAAAAAAATATTTAAAAAAAAGATGACTTGAAACTGACTTCAGCTACTGTGTACTGTTCATAAACAACGTTAAATCTTCCACACATTAGTTTGCATACCCAATGAGACAAAGCAGGTGCAGAAGAGTGAAATTAAGACTATTTATAGGCTCTTTCACCCCAGAATCCCATGTTTACCCAAGACGACACATCACTATGTATTGCTAACATAACTGGATCAGCCTATTTAAAAATAATAAAATAATTATCTGCAAAAGACACATTGTAAAACCATCAGAATATAATTTAGCTTTCATTACCTTCTTTCACTCATATTATGCAAAACCATTAATCCAGAATGCAGGGGCTGCAAAGCTGCTAGCACTTCACTTATGAACCAGACTAATTAAAAATTTACTGCTGATTTTGAAGCTGATTTTCTAGAGTTGATTTTTTAGGAGACTGCAGCAAAAATCTGATCCATTTTTTTCAACACTTACCCATGGAAGAGGAGCACTATTCTAACTCTTTGTGTCCACAGCATTGACAAAATGATGCCATGTTCATACTGAGGAAAGCAACAGGTATGTGCAAATACAAAATACAATTTGCATGTACCCCTGACTTTCAAAATGTTCCTTCTGAGGTGCTTTGGGTCACAAACCGTATTTTTATCACATTTTCAAAAACTTCACAGGAAGAAGTTCTTTATACTGGGAGGGTGGCACAGGTTGCCCAGAGAAGCTGTGGCTGCCCCATCCCTGGCAGTGTTCAAGGCCAGGCTGGACAGGGCTTTGGGCAACCTGATCTAGCGGGAGGTGTCCCTGCTCATGGCAGGCGGCTAGAACTAGATTAGCTTTAGAGGCCCTTCCAACCCGAACTATTTTATGATTCTATGATAATTCTTACACAAGAGATGTGTGGATATTAAAGAAAATTACTCAAAAAATAAACCCAAGATGTTAAGAGACTACAAAAAGTATGCATTTGGTTCTGAAAAGGAATCCATTGGACCTAAAGATGTCATTGTACTACTCCTTTTTGAGCAGCAACATACCAAATTTTTCCTGACAGTAAAAAAAAGTAACATCATCTTTAAAATTAACTACTTGTATTTGAGATAACTAAAAAGTAATGGCAACACTTGAAGAGAAAGACTCAATTTTCAAGACTGTCTTCACCAGAAAATCATAAGAGAATGGAAATTCGGTTAGGAGTGCACTGTATGTGCCTGAAATTTGACACAGAAAGATGCATTAAAAAAGCTATTAAATGTCTCATTATTTCTGTTCCTGAAAGACAAATGGTACACTTAAGGTTGAATGCAAAATCCTTTGCTTCAGTTACATTTCTTGAGATTTATTTCCTCAGGTTCAAAGCTCTTCTGGCCATTTTATGGCTGCTTTTAAAAAAATTAAATCTAAATAGAAGTTTATGGGAGTTGCTACTATATGAAGAATGGTATCCCACCAGTTTCATGCCAATAGAGTTATTGTTTCCCCATTGTTCCAGAAAGCCCACCTGGCTGAGTATCTGTGGGTCCAGAGTCTAGGGATACATACATGCTTTGCAACACTGGTGGTACTTTCCTGGTAGCACTCATTTTAACAATGAAATATATAAGCCCTTGTAGCAGTCTTAAGAAGTCTGCCACTTTTTCTTCCATGTGGATTATATATGCAGCCCAATCATCCCTATTAGGGAAAATATTTGTGTTGATATCTATCTTTAAAGCAAAATCCTGATTAAGTACATTCACTAAATTGTCATCTCTTCTCTTTATTCCTGTACTGGGATTGTCCGATCATTAGACTTAGATCTAATTAAATAATAATTCAAAAAACTCCAGTGCTAAAATGTTACCTCAAGTTTCTCAACACCAGGGGAAAACTGGAGAGAAAAAAAATATTAGATGTTTGAATGTAAACTGTAAAATACCAGAAAAAGTTATGTGGGGACAAAGAAATCTATTTCTTCAGGGAACCAGATCTGGCAGATCAGCCATATGATCATTCAGAAATTCTTGTGTTATTTAGAAATAATTTTACATGAGCCAAAATTTTTAATGAAGTATTTCCTGTTTCTACCACCATTTTCTGAACTTCCTCAAAGAAATCCTGGGGTGACACTCTTTGTCAGTCAGCATTTGAACTTTTAGTATCATTATCAGTTCCTTGAACCGAGGTCATTATCAAATCCTCATGTTACCTACTGCTAACAAACTATCAAACACCAAAAATAAACACTCCATTAACACATACACTGCATTCAGAAAAAACCAGATGGTTAAAAGACAGGTTTTGATGGGTCTAACATATAATTTTTAAGGAATTTTTCTTATTCACATTATTTAGAGCCCTTCCAAATACTCCTGAACTGAGTCATATGTATAGTCTGATGGATAAAGTTCTTTTCACATCATAACCATTCAAAGACGATCAGGTAAGGAATTCAAAAAGAAAATCATCGACTTCTTCCTTATAATTACAGTGACAATTATAATTTGTGTCTATCTACTGAAGAATGGTTTAAATTCACTTTTTCCCAATCATTATACATATGCAATTTCATCTGTTGCAAATGCAGGTAAAAAGCTTAATTCAAAATAGTCTTTTGCGCTAGGTAGTTACATTAAAAGTATATTTCAGTTTAAAGATGAAAAATCATCATTTATCAGTGCCTACAACTTGAGAAAATATTAGAAATACTAAACAAAGAAGTCCTTTTACATCTTAGAGCACATACCGCTTAAGTAACATTTCTATTTATCGACCATCATAACAAATTTGACTAATTATATATGCAGGCAATACAAACATATTTACCGTATTGCCTATCGTTAAGCTTACGAAAAAAAACATAAGCAATATACAAAAGAGTTTGCATAAACTCAACTGTAGGTAACTTTTGCCTTTTCTTTGTAAATAGTTTAAATATCAGGTCATTAAGCCATGCATTACAAAATTTGTATGTGTTTTTGAAAGACACATACTGATGGAGGTTTATATTTTAGCTAGTTTAGAAGAAAAAACACATTAGTTACAAATATCTGTAATGTTTCTACCAGTTTGTGTAAGGGTGTTACTAATAAAAACTAACATTTTGTAATTCTGCTACACAAACCAGTAAAACACAACCATTCAGCTACTTGCTTATATATCAGTTCCAGCAGAGCCTGACTCACCTCTAGGCACAGCACCAACTGGGCAACACATTAAGTTCACACTGACCAAATTATTTTACAAGCTCTTTTATTCTTTGCCTGAAAACTCTGCAAAATGGTTGATAAAGAGAAAAATTACGATCTAAGTCCATACTTTTTAAACGAAGGACTGCAAACCCAACCAAACAAAAAACATGTGCTCTACCACAAAAGGAAAAAATACACATACATTAGGATTTTTAAACAAAATTTCAGTTTCATACTAACATTCTCTTCCAAATAAAAACACAGAAAGAAACACCCACATATTTTAATTGCAAAAATGTTGTGCCTACAACACAAATCTCTTGTAAAACACCACTCACATCTGTGGTACATCCAGTGCTAGAAAAAAATCCTTGGTTTTGTAGGCAACAAGTTACAATGGAACACCTTTTTCAGCATAAAATTGCCCTCATTAACTATATGAAAACTGATTTTTTTTCTTTCAGGGAATATAAGTGTGTATATACGTATAAAAATGCATATGTGTATATGTAACACATGTGGGTGTACACACACAGAGAAAAACATTGCAGTCAGTCATGTTCATCCATTAACCATTTTGGAAACAAACTGAATTCAGCTATGACTTACTGCTTCTTATGTTTTGAATACAAGTTTTGTGTGGTAACACAGGATTCTGTTTAAGCATAACTTCGTTTGCTCTTTTAAAATTCAAACAGGTACTGAGAAGGGCAGAAGAATTTCTCAGCTTCTGAAAAGGCAATTCCTTACTCATCTGGCACAGGTTGCCCAGAGAAGCTGTCGCTGCCCTATCCCTGGAAGGTTTCAAGGCCAGGCTGGACAGGGCTTTGAGCAACCTGGTTTAGTGGAAAGTGTTTCTGCCCATGTCAGGTGGGATGGAACTAGACGGTCTTTAAAGTTCCTTCCAACCCAAACATTGTATGATTCTGTGACTCTATGACTCTTGATTCTACAGTCTGTACACCCTGAACACCTTCTAGTAGTGCAACTGCACCAACATCCCCCTCTTCACTAAGCAAAGCAGCACTAGGAACTTCATTTGCCACCCAAAGAGCTAGAGATTTTTCTTCATTTTGACAGTCACTGCTGTTCCTCTAACTTTAAGGAGATCACAGTCACACTCTAGACATGCCCTACGTCTTAACAGCCAGGGCTCAATGCCTCTCTCATGGAGAAGATGGCTGCAGCTCAAAATGCACATTTACATTTCTGGGACAGTAAACTTCTAGACATACTAGACATATCTGTATCAGCTTCCCTATCGCCTTTCCTTACAACACATGATTCAAACTGCTTAATAGTTTTCGGAGCAGAGTGACGCAGTAAGCATTGGTGCATCTGAACTTGAAACACCAATCATGCTATTAATACATGAATAGCATGTATCTTTTCCAAAACTCATTTATTAAGGAACAAAGGAAGTTGTGGGTACAAAGAGTCTTATGCATACCTTTCCAATCACATGTAATTTGACTACAAGCCCACCACTTTGTTCCATAACAGCCTAAGTGAGCCGCCTTTGAGCTCTACTGGCTAAGCAGCCTGGCTGAATGGTGATCTCCCCCTGAGCTGGGATGCTTGTCAAGGTTGGTCCTCAAGGCAGAGACCTTTTACCAATGGCAGATCTTTGGTAAGTGACTGATATCGTGCATAACCTTATAGTATGGTAACTTTGATTTCTGACTTGCTAACTTTGGCTTGTGCCTTGGTACAAATCACTGCTCAAATGACTGTGCCATACAGTAATAGAGTGAACCTTGCCACCAAACTTTGTTAAGTTGCACCTTCACAACATAATATTAAAACCATTCTTGTTAATACCTCACACAAAAACTCATTAGCAACTCTCAGTGCAGTCAACAGCTCTCACCCACTTCTTAAAGTCCTTCCTGATCCACAGTAATATAAATATTCCCTATTTCACTCATTAGTGTAAGCAATGTTCTCTGGGACCAGCTTACACAGACCTCAGTAGTTCTATTTTATTCTGAAACTGCACAATGCACTGCACCAAGAATTTGGGCTAGTTTGATAAAGGTGCAAAAAAACTTCTGGCCTTTTGGAGAACAGATTCCACAACTACATATCTTAAGAACAAAGCCTTATGCCCAGTAGGAATTAACATATATTACAACCAACAGTGTTTGCTGCTATACCCTGGAGCTGCAAAAAACCCCATTGTTCCAGATATTATGATCCCACTGCACTTCTGAGAGTCTGGAAAGGCACAAAAAAACACTTCAAAAATTACAAAGATGATGTTTGTATTAGGTTTAGTCCGATCAACTAATCAGACTACAAGAAGAAGATCATTTTGGGTCAAAACCAAATAGCTTATGCAGTAGCTTTCTACATCTGATAGTACATGTTAATTATTTTTATGCTAGTTAAATAAAATTACTGCATTAGCCATTGAAAGAGCATTTATATTCTAAGAAGAGGCTAATAGTTACTGATGCATTTTAACAACTATTTTTAATAACTATTGGCTGCTGAAAATGAGTGGAAATTGAGCTATTTACTGAGATTTGCTCAGATTTTGAAATCAGAAGTATTTTTTATGTTTTTAGAAAAAAAAAACCAACACTGCAAGCCTGGCTTGCAGGTCTTCCTCCTCCTTTGCTCCCTTTTAACACCTACATATATCTATCCTCCAGGCACTGTTTTGATTTTTCCACCCCTTCAACTAAATTACCAGAATTAAAGGGCCATTTTTCTTTATCTCTGTGAGTCTTCAAAACAGAGTCCTTATCCTCAGGGAAAAGTAAAACATACTCAAATTT
Source organism: Coracopsis vasa (assembly GCA_026283785.1). Taxonomy (NCBI): domain Eukaryota; kingdom Metazoa; phylum Chordata; class Aves; order Psittaciformes; family Psittacidae; genus Coracopsis; species Coracopsis vasa. The sequence continues at coordinate 343 of JANHGB010037249.1, read as the reverse complement.
TTAAGAGATCACACTAATAAACTCCTACCTGTCTGTTGAAGTATTTCTGTCATGATTTTGTTAATCACAGGTTTCTTCTAATTGTACAGTACACTTTACAGTCTTCCCTAATTCAGGCGGAAAAAAAGGCTGAAATAAAAACTCTTAAATTTTGATTAACAGCGCATTTTTTTGTTTGTTTTTAAAACCGCCTTAAAACTTCACATTATACTAAGGTAAGAAAACCAAATAAAATTTAAGGTAGTGAACTATCATTGTCTGGAGAGGCATAAGCTCAATAATTTCATATTTTTCCTTCTTTTTTTTTTTTTTTTTTTTTTGCTAATTTTACTTCTACAAATTT
>JANHGB010037239.1:0-57861 GCA_026283785.1 Coracopsis vasa | reverse complement strand
TTGGAGACACACCATACATAACGCTGCTATCACCTTTGAGAACTCGCGCAGAATTAGTCTCGAGGAGAAAAGACAACATAGAAAGAATCGTGTCTCGCCTATACCACCCAAGGAGACCTTTCACTGTGCTTTTTGCAACCAGATTTCCCTATCCCACATTCGCCTTTTTAGTCATCAGCGCGCTTGTAGTAAGCGTGGGTAAAGCCCTTCCCAAAATCTTCGTTCACAAAGTCAAGCCATCATCATAGGTAACAATTAAAAGTAATTTTCCTGAAAGTCTGAGGTTCCTCAGTAAACAGAGTTGACCAAATTTTGAGCACCACTACCTTTCCCTTCTCCCTTTCTTACAGTAATTACTGATCCTGAGCAACTCTCTTCGAATCTTTATAGTTCAAGAGAGTTTTTGTGAAAGGGTTTCAATTTATAAAATCTAAATTAAAACTAGTTATGGGGATGAATCAGATACTAATTTAGAGAAACTCCCAAGGCTTAGGAGAGTTAAGGTTCTTTCTAGTCAAAGACCATAGGGGTTTTTCACTTTTTTTCCTGAGAGACAGTATAGCTAACTCATCGTCTAAGCAGAAAGAGTATTGGGTAAAGCTTTCCACAGAAATATTAATTACAAGCCTGTTTTTACTATAGCTTAATTAAACATCTTCAAGTATTACTCTATTTCTTGCTTTTAGGCTCCTTAAATGTATTCGACATTAATATTTTGCCATATGTGCAGACAACATTTGACAACATTTACATGACCCTTAAAATTTTGATTTCCAATGAAAGTTTGTATGGCAATTCATAAATCTTTAATCTGCCCAAAAGCACTCCAGCTACACAAGCTCCAAAGAAAATGTAATGCTATAACCCAATATGAGTTCCAGAGTACAAGTACAAGGTAGGGCAGTTATCGTAGTTCGGAAGTAGGGAACTGAGTGCATCCAAAGTTTAAGAGGCATGCATACAGAAATGTTAGAAAAGGGTGGTTTGTAACTGATTTCACAGCTTGGATGTAGGCACTGTGAAAAGATGATCTGAACAGAACTAGGGCCAAAAAATAGATGTTACTGTGACAGGAAAAGCAACTAAACTAAAAAGAATGTCCTGAGACAGCTATGAATCTGTATCATATAATCCAAAGAAAATATCACTAGTGCTACTAAAATTTAAAAACCATATAGATTTTTATTTTTTTTTTAATCAGCTTTCGTGTGACTAACAGATCTCAAAGTTTCCCTCTGTGTTCCCCGTGTTTTCCAAAAAAAAATATGGGCCAATACTTGCTGGCAGATACTTTCTTCACATATATATGATACTACTTCACTGTGAGCTCTGGAAGTTTAGTAGAAGCATGGTCTTCATGCTCCTGAAGACCCCTAACCTGGGGATAGGGTGTGCAGGAGCACTCAGAACAAAAGGGGTAACTATATGTAGAATTTCATGAAGAGTGGAATGATTCTCAGGTTGCTCAAAGCCAGCTGAACTATTAGAAAAATGTAAAGACAAAAAAAATGTATTCATTATACCTTTTATAAGTAAAGTTTAAAGTACTTGGTAAAAGACAAGAGATACTGAAGAAAGAACAAAAATAAAGTAGTGAAAATCAAGACTAAACTCAGTAACCAAGATCTTCCTTAGCTGCACTGAAAACATCTAAGACCTTTCCCAACTGATCACTCTACTGCACCCTCAATCATGGCTTGCATGCCCTGGAAACTTCTTAGAAATGCTTGTGGGCTCCTTTGACTAGCTCTTTCCTTTTCTTCTCCTCCTCAGTCCAGGAAAATAAAAGACTTTGTACTTCTGTATATGCATCTACTGAATTCAGAATATCCACTCTCCAGAATCATTCCCAATGACAGGTTGGTAGGTTGGTAGGACATATCACAGAACAATGGACAATTAGTCATTTCTTCCCATTTTCTTCTCAAGGTTTCTTTATTAGCATTACATTTTTGTTTTTAATAGTGCATCTTCTTACCTATGCATTACAACCTCCTAAGGCAATAGCAATAAAATTTCATAACTCTTCTATTTTGATAATCAGCTGCCTTGGTGTGTTCATGACATTCACTCCAGTTTGAGCCTCATACTAAACAACAAAGTACCGCACACTATGAACAGGGAAATGGGTGCTTGGCTGGATGAGTTACATCAGCCCTCAGAGTCAGTCTTAAGGGAATCCATTCTGGAGTATATGTGAGAACAAATCCTTCCTTAGATCCTTCACCTCCATTCAAATCCATTTAAAAATAAGAAAAGTGATCTAATGCTAAAGGGGTTATAATTTTTTATTCACCATTTTAGTGAGTACTCATCATAGAATCATAGAATGGCAGGGATACCTTCCACTAGACCAGGTTGCTCAAAGCCCTATCAAACTTGGCCTTGAAGACTTCCAGGCATGGGGCAGCCACAGCTTCTCTGGGCAAACTGTTCCACTATCTCACCACATTCACAGTGAAGAATTTCTTTCTGATATCTAATGTAAATCTACCCTCTTTTAGCTTAAAGCTATTTCCCCTTGTCTTATCCCTACATGCCCTTGTAAGAAGTCCCTTGCCAGCTTTCTTGTAGGTCCCCTGTAAGTTCTGGAAGGCTGCTATGAGGTCTTCCTGGAATCTTCTCTTCTCCAGGATAAACAAGCCCAACTCTCTCAGCCTGTCTTTGTAGGAGAGGTGTTCCAGCCCTCTGAGCATCTTCTTGGCTCTCCTCTGGACTTGCTCAAGCAGGTCTACATCCTTCTTATGCTGGGAGCCTCAGAGCTGGATGCAGTACTGAAGGTGTCACAAAAGTGGAGTGAAGGGAGAGAATCAGCTTGCTCAACCTGCTGGCCCTGCTTCTTTTGATGCTGCCCAAGATATGGTTGTTTTTCTGGGCTGTTAGTGCACACTGCTGGATCATGTTGAGCTTCGCATCAACCAACAACCACAAGTCTTTCTCCTTAGGGCTTCTCTCAATCCAGTCTCTGCCCAGCCTTTATTTGTGCTTGAGATTTCTCCAACCCAGGTGCAGGACTTAAAGTCATCATGTTTAAAAAGTTATCTAGCAGCAAATGTTGACCCAGCTGAAACTTTTACTTTCAGGCTCATGTGAATTTCAGACCAATATAATTTTTCACTCTATTGATGAAGTTTTATGTGAAGTTTCAGTGTTATAAGCCTTTAACAATATCGATTAGCCCACCTTCAGTTAGTCATCTTCTGTTAGTTTGGCAGCTAAACTCCCTAAAGATGTCACCGCACGTTGTATACTCCAAACCCTAGAACTTTCCTGATGCTTCCTTTTCTTGGAAAGGGAGACCCTCTGGTGATGGGTAGAGGAACTGGAAATAGTGAGATTTTCTCATGGTTTTAAATGTTCTTCCAGTGGCCAAGTAGTTAGCATAAGAGGAGGAATCAGGCTGACTGTTATGCTAGGGTTGTGAAAATTTGATTGCCAAATGGCATAAAAAATGTGCAGGAATTGGATAAAAATGAACATGTAATGATTTAGCCCCTTCTTTAATAAACATTTTAGTCACATAGGCAGAGATGTCTTTGTTATATTTCCTAATCTTTTTTTTCTTCCTGGGTTTTGCAACTGTAATATTCTCTTAGCATCTCTGTATGTTTTAAAAATATAGCATAAACTGTTACGACATTATGTTAGTCAGATAAAATTGCCTGAGCATGAGTGGACTGTGGTTTCACGGGACCTCAGTGGCATAGTATTTACACATAGACATAAGCTAAGAAAATATATACTGCATGAGACAGGAAAAGGCTGAAAATGAAAAGGGGAGAACACTTAACTAAGCTGTGAATTTTCTGCATCTGTTGAACAACTTCCCAACACATACTAAGTAAACGAACCAGCATAATGCATGGATCAGCAGTGGCTCATCTGCAGCTGTGTATATCTGGCATGTGTCTGCTGGGGCTGCTGTTCCTGGCACAAACGCTGCTGCTACAGTTGTTGCCATTGCTGTAGCTGTGTTTCCTGCATTTCTTTGGCAGCTTGAGATGTTCCAGAAGTGTACGCTATTACATCAAACGTAGTAGAGATGGGTATCAACAGAAGAGGATAAACAATGAAGTGAAAGAAAAGCATGGAATTAATAGCTTGTATATTCAACAACTTACACTGTAATATCTCAAATCCATCCTCCCAATATTTTCTGATGTATCTTGTGTTTGGTGGGATTTCAGTTCTGCTCCCAAAACATACAGTACTTCACAGTGACGTCGAGGCACAGTGGTCCCTGTTAATCATCCTCTGACTCTGGTATCTGAAAAGCTCTGTAATATTCTCCCTGTACTAGTTTCAAGCTCTGTCTCCATGAGTTTTATAGTTATATATTATATTATCATATTATAATATTATACATTATCTTATTGTATTAATTCAAAGAAGTGCACTTGCTAGCACTTGGGTTACGATCTTTACAATAACCAGAGCTGTAGACATCTCTCTCTTCTTTGTAGGACTGAATGCTGCATGCATGCCTCTACTTATATAATATAGTACCAGGGTCATCTCTATGTAATTTCTACTATCACATTGCAGCTGACTCATTCATATAGGTTTGCCCAATAATGAACTAAAAGCACATGATGTTAGTCTTGACACGGGCTTCCTGTGCAACCTGATTAATGAATCTCAATTTTCTTATTTTCAGACAGACTTCCTTCATTCCATCTGCCTGCCATTGATCATAGATTACTGCTTTAACTGCTTTTAGGGATCTGCCAAGAGAAAACCTTGTGAAAATGCAGCATATGAGTTCACGTGGTAAGGATGAGCCAATATATATAGCATTCATGCCTCTCTTGCAAAAATAAACTGAGATGCATCTTTACAGAAGCCCTAGTTACCTAAAGCAAGAACAGCATGAACAAGCAGTATTCTTCCATAGAGTGAAAGCTTGGTAATTTTTTCACATAAATTCACAATTTTCTAATATTTGGCAGACTTAATGCTGTTAATATATTTCAGCACTGTTAGCTGCAGTACAGTAAAATTTTTACTGGAAAGTATTTTGTGTGTACGTGCTCCATCCTTTATGTCAGTGGCTTATTCAAGATCCATATTGATACATATCATTCTTCATAGATGAAAGATTGAAGGGACAATCTAGTGACAATAGTACCCAAGTGACAGTAGTACCCAAGAATTACAAAAAGTGAATTCTTTTCATGACCTCTAATAGAATCATAGAATCAACTAGATTGGAAAAGACCTGTAAGGTCATCAGGTCCAACCATTACCCCAGCACTGCCAAGACCACCACTAAACCATATCACTGAGGTCCTCATCTACACGAGTTTTGAACACTTAATGAAGGTGACAACATATACCCTGATGAGTTCTGTCATGCAATCATCTTTGCAGTAATGAAAAGGAATATGAAAAAAGCTAAGTTGTTTACCCCTGAATCATGCTGTTCTTTCCCTCTGTGGAGGATCATCATTTTCCTTTGTTTCAACAAAGTATTTTAAGAGTAACTAATAAGAAACATGTTTATACAAACAGATCAGTAACAGTTATGAATGTTAAAGTATAAAAGATTTATGTAAACCACAAAAATGGTAATACAATCATGCATATCTGTTCCTCTACATAAATCTTAGTCCAAACACTTGAGCTATTCAGAATATATTGAGTTTATATTATTACTGTTTCAGGCAGTAATGCAGACAATTGAAAATGAAGAGGTATCTATGGCCAAATATAACTCATCTAATGAAAAGAGAAAGGGAGTCAAAAATTCTTTAGGCTACCAGTGTAACTCAGTAACAAATTGCAATGGGAAATCAGCAATGACAACCGATTCTGAATGAAATATTCATGTGCGTCAAGGACTGAAAACTGGCTTTTCATCTCCATAAAATCATTGACATTTTGAAAAATTGGGGGAAAAAATGAGCTGGAATTCAGCATACATAAGAAAAGGATACATAGCACACTGTAGCAAATAAAGGCTCACTGTTGGAGGGATCGTAGTCCAAACAGCCTCCCTCTGGAGCTAGTAAAGAGAAGAACATTCATGTAAAGGGTGACTTAGAGTGAGACTAACATAGCTCCTTTCTTGTCACAGACTACAGAGAAAGAGTGAAAGTCTAACTTGACAAAAGTAAATCTTTGTGAATACCCTCCAAGGCTATTTTACACGGGAGAACTTATCTTTTACTGTCACCCTTTATGCTGTGCCAGTAGTTCTGTATAATACTGAAATCCATTTGTGGTAATTTCTGCTAAATTTCTGAGTATCCATCTAATCCTTTAAGCAGGGTCTGTCTACATTCTTGGGTAGAGTCTCCGTCCAGTGGCTCTTTCCCTGTGTTAGCTCTAATTGAAGTATTAATAAATAAAACAACAAAAGTATCATCAGCATATTTTCAATTGCAGGTACAACTTAATCTTTGACTGGTTCTTGACAGTCAAGTTCAGAATAAACAGGAACATACAACAGTTAGAGGCATTTCTGCAGAAAGTTATTCCTCTTTACAACTAAGCAAGCTGTCCCTTAACTTCAGCTGGTATTTTTAGTGTCTAAAAAGGACAATTCCTGCCAGAGTGGAGGATCCTTCTCTTCAGAAAATTAATACAACTCAAATTTCTCCAACTTTATTCAAAGCTTGCCTACATGATCTCTCTTTCCTTAGCAATAGCAATGAAGACCCCATAAATGCATACCAGTGGGACAGGATAGAGGAAAAGACATCAGAGTAGGTCCTATATTGTAATTCAACTCTTACATTAGCTGCCTGGACAACAGTTGCTTAATGCAGGTTCTGAGTCTTTACTTTTGTTATTACTTTTTTTTTATTTTGAGAGTGTTAGGAAATATAAGATTGCAATTTACAATACAAACAAGTGTGAAAGGCATATGAATGATACGGTTATCATATATGGTTATCGGATATCAATTAGCTTATAGTTCCACTATGGCTCTGGCTAAGCTACATCATGCTATGGATCAGTGCTCACTCTAATCTACAGTGAATAGCTGCTATAAGAAGCTACCCCACCTATTTTCTGGTGTAAAGACAACATGACAGTTGTACTGTATTACAGATGTCAGCACTGGGAAAGGATATACTGCAGCTGGGTATCATTGGAGCTTCTGAATTCCATTGTGAAAATAAATCATGTTCATTGTCTTCACACTTTAGAAATAGGCCTGCCAAGGTACTATCACGATGCACATCCTTGTAGTATGATGTACATCTTGATATTACTGTATGCTATGGGCAGTCTGCCTGCTTGTTAAAAATCAGAAAGGGAGCCAGAAATATTGTACCACACCCTAAAGTCAAGACAACACCACCACAAACATGCCCCAGAAGACCTTTAGTTAGTTTGTTCCCTTTCCTCCCACATCAAAATTAAACCCATCTTTCCCATCAGGCAGACCTCCAGAATTCGTATACAGATACCATTTCTATACGCATTTCTTTGACTTTGTGGCTTAAATAATTGTCATTGATCAATTCTGTGCCTCAGTGCCCCAGCTGTAAAACGGACATACTACCATCTCTCTAAATCACACAGCAGATAGTAAGATGACTGGTTATGGCATACCTCAGCTTTCAGTGGCAGATGTAAAGACAACAGAGAATATTGTAAATCAACCACATGTATTAGAAGGAAGTATCAGATCCAGACAGCCCTACTTTAAATCCCTGCTCTTCAGACATGTGGCATATATAAGTTTTGTTTAATGAGAAGAATAAAATGTGAAATAAAATTACTAACATTTGAACTTACTTTCTCTATAGACATTATATGTCTTATTCTGTCTGTGCTGTTTAATATGTCCATATGCATTGGCAATTTCCCAGACTTTGGAAAGCATCTGATGTAATGCTCAGCTAAACCTTGGCTTTTAAGCAAACTGAAAGCCAATTTCTTCCAAAAAGTAAAGAAACTAATAATAACATGAGATAAGTCAAACATCCAAAAATATGCTGGACAGTAAGACAACTGTGTTGGTTAATGGCTCGCATATACCAAGGTAATATGTTAATTTACAGGTTACTCAAGCTTACCTTCTCCTGTGTATATGATATATGAATAGGCCTCAGAAGCGGTGAGTACCAGCATATTTTCAGCTTTCCAAAACAAGCTTCTCCAGATCAGTTTATTTGAAATCCAGAGTCTGAGACCCTTTTTTTTTCTTTTTTCCACTGTACAAGACAACAGACACTGGGTTCCAGACCAGAAAAATTTCAAGCAGCAAAAAAGATGGCAATGACAGAATCCAGACAATACCCATGTCCAACAAATTATTTTTTTAGTCCAACCAGAAAAACTAACAGGAAGATTCTTTGCCAGAAGTGTGAAGTTTGACCTATATGGGATTTTCCTCCTGGCTTTTCTGTCTTCATCTGAAGCATGGTGGGATATTCCATCATTTCCAAATCAAGACTGAGTTCTTCAATAGTTATCTAAGTTATTTAAGATGTTTTGAGTAGATATCAGGATTTTGGTCTTGATTTGTACAGCCTCTAATAAAATGAGTCTCAATTAATGCTACTGTGCTACTAAAAACTAACGTAGTTACAAAGAAATGAAACAATATCACATGGGTAAATGATGACTGGAATTGGTGACCTGTTAAAGAGGCAGACTGAAACCAAAAATCCTTTTAAGACAGTGAGAGCACTGCTATCAAATGAATGTCACAGATCTATCATCCATAATGCTAACCATTAAAAAAGTTACTGTAATTACAGTAAATACAAAGCATTCATGTCAGTCAAGTTTTAACAATATACTCCTTGTTTACCAAAGATTACATGATACAGTGCTGTTGAAGGATATTATTTTGCTGAAAATGTCCATACATTGTACCTTAAGTAAATATGAAATAATACACATAAATAACTGGGGTGAAATTGCAACTCTGAAAATATAGGTGTAAATTCCAGTTCTAAAAGTTGAATAAAGAGTCATCGAAAGCAGATTAGCCATGTCTGTCAAATAAATTTACAACTCAACAGTATTCAGTGCTACAGATGGTTTTTATTTCTGAAGTATGAATCTTCTAGACACTAAATTGCCCTTAACAAAATATTTTCTTGTGCCCTGTAGCCTTTGACAGACTTATGATATCTCCTGTGTAAAAACTGTGGAGTCCATTGGAAAGGCCAACTTCAATATTAATTTATATCTAGCAATTATTCTTCTCCAAAATTCTTGAAGTTGTGCAGAATGTGACCATGCAAAAAAAAAAATACTGTCAATGTTTTGGATTACTATCCTTATCACTGTATTTACTATCCTGTGGGACCTTCAAGATATTTTCTATTACATCGTCTTACATTGCATACCGTCAATCACTGATTATGTTCTTATTATCTCTATCTCCTTCCAAATACATGTTCAAATCTCTTTTTTTATCAAAATATACCAACAGCAGCCAAAACTTCATTAACATTTTAAACAAAAGATTCCTTGTCCCAGCTGTCAAATTCTATGGATTTTGAAGTCAGAAGCCTTTTCAATACTAGGTCTCATAAACACATGTGCAAATGTTCTACAGAACCAACCCATGGGAGAAACAGTTACAAGTTGTTCCCTCCAGCAACGCGAGATGAGCTCTGGGAATACTTTTGAGGCAAAGGTGTCTGATATCTCTTTTTGTGACAAAACATCTTGTATGCTTTCCCAAAGTCCAGGCTTACTGCAAGCCTCATGTCCTCACACTTCTGAGATGTTGGGTCACTTCTAAGTAGTTTTAGGTTTCCACTAGGAAATACAGTCTGTGTTAAGATAGCATATGTGACACATTGCTGTACTGAAGGCTCATTGCCATACTGGAGGCTCATTGCCCAGGCTGTGCTAGCTACAGTTTCCCAGAGACGTAGCTCCTGCCTTCCATAAAGGAGGGAAAAGAGGAGTGGGAAAACATGAATCAACCCAGTACAAGATGTTTTTTCACCATGTCTATCATCTGTTTCTTGTGTGATAAAAGATGGTACCCACTGCCTTTGAAACTAGTGAAAATAGCCTACCTGCCTTCTGCTTGTCTTCAGGAGCTAGACTCAAACATGCAGATACACTCCATTCTTCCTTGTACTTAAACATGAACTGGAAGTATGATATTGGAATGACTGTGCTTACATGACCCATGGACTATTAGATGCTGCAAAATAGTATAAGGGGTGACAGCACATTTCATGTGCTCTTCTTCTCTTGGGCAGCTAAGCACAAAACTTGCCTAAGCATTCTTACTTCCTTGCTGAGAAGTAAAGAGTTTAAAACAAGAATTCTCATGGCTTTAACTTGTGAGCAGTTGAAATGCGGCCAGCACAGTTCTTCAAAAGTCATTATTTAAAAATAGTCTGTGGGAAAGCCCCAAACAAAATAAATATTTTTTTATTTGTAATATCTGTTGTTTGGAATGGAGAGCATAGCAGCTGGTACAGAAAGTGCCTCAGAGGATCTTACGGATTATGTCCTAATAACACAGCTTTGAAATCTGTGTTCCTTTGGGTTGGAAAACAAATAGGTGAGGCAACAATACTTACTTAGGACCAGATCCTGTCTTTCTAATTCCCATTTATTAATACCATCGCATTTCCACTGGAGCAAATGTTTGCAGGTTGCATCAGTTGCTTCAGTACTTTTGCCACAAACGAGGCATGAGTGTTGCACTGTACCCTTGCTAGGCAGGTTGGCTTGTCCGGCTTGTCCAGCTTGTCCAGCTTGTCCTTTTTCCTGCAGACTTTGAGAAGAATAGTGCTTCTGCCTCAGAACCAGTGCTGCACAGTTTGCCTGTTGGCAGGGGCACAAAGGGGAGGGAAAGTTTTCGGCACACTCATGCCCAGTTTTTCCCTGCAGCCCACTATTTTTGGCCACTCAGTCTCACAGTTACATTAAAACTGTATGTCCCATGCTCGTTAAGGTTAGCTAAATACATATTTTGAAACAAAAGCGTTCAGCTGTTATTTAGCACAGGGGGTAGGTTCCCTGTATTTTCATCTGGTCTTCTACTCTGAAATATGCCATAAAAGCTTCAAAATGAATTTAGTGAGCTCTGGTAAGAAGCAGCAAAACAGTTTACACAGCTGTTTCTGAATGGACATCAGCAATGCTAATAAGGCAAATATTGTATACTTTTAGACAAACTGAAGCAGATATAACAGTTGTCTTACTCCTAAAGGCAATATTCAGAGCAATAATGAACTCAGAACAAAACTAACTCTACATCACATAAAGGTAAATATTTTTGCATTGAAGAAACTGTAAAGAAGAGAGTGAGATAGGCAGCAGGAAAGAAGTAAATAATAAAGAGGTGTTAAGCTCTGGTGATCTTCATCAGCCAAAGAGTTCCCTAAAAAGCCTGTTTGCTCAAGTGCTAAGGCTGAGATATTTTACTTTAAAAAGCTGGAAAACTCTAGAGCCAAAAGGTGCAAAATGGCAGACAGCTAACTATGCCATTCTGTCTTCAATGCACCTGGCATTGGTCTGCTGTGTATGAGGAGCTGGACTTTGATCTGCAAACTACTGTGGCTCAGCACTGTTGTTTCTTTTTCCTGGAAAAATCACATAAAAACTAATCTTGAAGCCAGCAATCTCTCTGCTAACACACTGAACTCCAGAGCAGGACTTGCACATATGCAGTGGATTGTGAGATTGTTAAAATGAAAACAGCAGCTTGGCTTTGGATAATCACTCATTTTTATGGCTCTATCTATATATTCTGACTTTGGTGGATATCTTGTGTTTAAATGCTAATGTTCTCTACTAATTTCATGCAAGAATTTCTTTCAAACACTTAAAATAATTTTAGCTTCAATGGAGTTGTCAGATGAAATTATTTGGTAACACATGCCATGTTTCTTTGTTATGCACTGGATTACTGTAGTTTGTTTGTTAATCAGTTTTTTTTGTGATACAAGACTTTACTGAAAATACACTCTTTCCCTGTTCAACCTATTTTTCATACGCGTGCTTTTGCCATCAATAGAAAAGTGTCATTCAGGGGAGAGGTGCAGTGTAGGGGAAAAAAGACTCCACTTTATAAAGTATTATTTTTATTGACCACAGCTTTGAACCAAAGGCTCGTGTACATAATTCAAACTGCTTTTCTTTTATATTGGGGTATGATATTTTGGTAAATTTATATTTGTCTGGCACCACTGTCCATTGTTAGAACCCCTTAGCAGTATGTGTTATTTTTCTCAGGATTGACAGGAGGTGTTTGCTTACAACAACCTAAACTAGACACCACACTTACCTATTTGTGCCTTCAGACACTGACTCTGCAAGACAATTAATGTCAAAGCCTACATAATCTATTTGACTAAAAGCAGACATCTAGTTTTCATATTAAGGGAATGGCTATTCTTAACAATGTCAGCACTCTGTGTGTGCTTGTCTGGCAGCAAATATCACAGGACTGTTTTTATGTTGCTATGTAGGAGTGATGAGGAAAGGATTAAAAGAAGAGTTACATATCCTTGATATGAAGGAAAAACCTACTTTGATCTTGTTTCTTGGAAGCAGCCTTGGCACACAAGGTAACTTGTCCTGAAAACATAGGAAATGATGGCCCTAGCTAGTAGTGCTTGAGACATCCAAACACAGTCTGTTGGGGGAATATTTACACTAATTATATTAAGTTACTTTAGTCATCTCCTTTTAGTCTGATTCAGAGAATCTGGATTCAGATTGCTATATGATCAATAAAGAGGGACAATTCAGAGCACCTCAGAGGTCTACTTTGGATAGAATTCCCTCCTCCCTCTCCCTTTTTCCTCACACACAGACTTTGGCAACTTCCAACAGATCTGTGAAAATTATACCACCATGAAGAAAGAATCTATGATAAAAACTTTGCTATAAAATTATCCATGCACATACTTTATATGACCACTGACTTCTTCATTATTCTATTTCATGATATATTAAAAACATGAACTCAGAACAGCCGTATTATATCACACCACCAGTTCATCTTCTCTGTTACTTGATCTCCATCAACAGCTAGGAAAGAGAATAAGAACAGACTGTGAACAGGATGAGTGCTCTCCTCATAGACAGGTAGTTTCAAGATATCAATGGATTAAAGACTTAAATGTATGAAGACAGACATTGTATGCTTACTAAAGGTTTGTCAGCTTCTGCGACACCCAACACTCATCAATTTGACTAATCCTTTCTAGAATTAGTACTTGAGCCCCATAACAATCTCTTCTACAATTTACACTTTGTGTGAACATGTAGCTCAATTTATATGAAACCATTTAAATGGTAATTTTATTGGATGTTCTTCAGTTCTTAAATTGTAAAACATGATTCATTTACTTTCTTTATATATCTTCAAGATTTATAGACATTGGAATTTTATACTCCTCTCAGTTTTCCTTTCTACCAACCTGAAAAAACCCTGATCTGTTTAACCTTAGCTCTGATCATTCTTGCTAACCTTCTTTGTACCTTTTCAGTGCTACTGTTTCTGCAGAAACAGTATTAAATATCCAGGACTTGCCCTGACAGTGATATTGGACAAAATACTCAACAACCTTGAAAATCCTGCTTTTTTAAACAATGGTAAAACAATAAAGGATAAAAAAACCCCACTTTTGTGTGTGGCTCAGTCTTAGTTAAACTCTGCCTTGATTTCCAGTTCTTTCACAGTTCCCTAAATCACATCTTTGTTTTAAATAATTCCACAAATAGGACAGTTTCTGGGTCATTACCATGACAGTTTCTCCACAGAAAAACATGTTTATCTGGCTGATTTTATTCACCTTTTCACCATTTTCCAATATTCCATTAAAAAGGGCAATAAAAACCGGGATGGAATAATTTCAGATGAAATTCCATTCAGAAGTGAGACCTTTAGGAAAGCATTGAGAGAAAAGGTTGCATGATCTGTCTAAACATTGTTGATAGAAAAGGTTTTGGCCTTACAAGCAGAGTTTTTACCTGCAGTCTGACCAGGTTGTTCTTGATGTCCCTCTTTTTTTTTTTTATCTTTGTTTCCAGAAATACATATGACATAGGTGCTTTTCAGTAATTGTTTCAGAGTGATTTACAATCTAGCTTGAGGCTTGGCTGTAGAAGCTCTTCATTTGCACTTTTTTCAAGGGCTTTTCTCCATTAATCACCAGGACCAGGCACCAGGACCACACTGTGCTCTGATCAACACTTCCTATTTGTGAATTCCCGCAGGAAGGCACTCATCTCTGCAGTTCACTATCTTGCAATCACACATAACATGGTAAACCAAGTTGGATCTCTTACTACTTTTGCATCCAGTGTTGGAAGTAGAGGGCCTTGAAAAAAAGGTGTTAAATTCTGGTGAGATCTCGATATTGTTTTATAGAAAATTCAAATACAATTACAGTAACAGCATTTTCATAAAGTTATTCACCATACCTCTTGAGTCATAAAGAAAATTCTGCCATAGGCATGTCATTATCAAGCTGTTCCTACTGGTGGCTACATTCCTCCAAGATTCCTCCAAGCCACCAAATCTTGTATACTGTTGGAGGCAAAAACCTAGAGTTATGGTGTACTGTTCCAGTTCTCATGAAGTGCTGTCTTTTTAAGTAGTAGTTCTGATTTCAGAAATACATTGTAGTCCTCTAGAGGGTGAAACCCTTTCCTTTGTAATAATATCATTTACTATAGTACTATTTATTAAAAAAAAAACACAATAGCAGGAACCAAACTTTATTCATCCTTACAACTCCCTAGTATTTCCTGGTATTTTGTAAATGGGTAAACCTCACTATTCAGATACTGTTATCCTTACTGGAACTACAAAATAAAGCAGAAGGTCCTACAGCTTGCAGATGTGCCAAAGGCCAGTAATTCCTTTCCAGAAGTGTTTTTCAAACCTTTCAAGTGCCATGAAGAGAGCAAGGACAAACCCAGACCTCTTTCTGGAAGCCTGTCTGGAGGCTTCCTGTTATTCAGAACTACTTTTCTCAGAATCTGTACTTCAGAGGACCATAAAAAAATTCCGCCAAAAGGCTTTGTTTCTCTTAAATGCATAATATATATGGAGACCCACTAGAGAAACTCTGCAATTGCAAAGTACTTTAGACCTTCTAAGATCTTGGTAACATGCATTAGCTGTTCACTGAGGCTGGACTATCTTTTCAGTGGTATGACACAAAAGCCCTTCAGCAATAGACTATATAAAAGGGAAATCAACAAGAATAATAGATAACTGCTTTTTTGCATATCATATTTTAAACATGATGTTCTAGAGAAAATGCAGTATGAGTTCAGTTTGGGTGTCCAACCAATATTATAGATAGAACTTATACTCCATTTCATTAACTGACTACAAAAGACTTCCATTCAAGTACCATTAATATATGTGAGCCCACGGTCCTTGTACTTAATAAATCAACAAAGCACACAGTTTTCCCTTCACCTTTGTTGTTGATTGAGAAGCCACAGGCATCACTAAGTACACAGTAGCATATGACTGCTTTTCACCCATGCTTTCCAAAGATTTCTGTAAGGAATCCATCAATGTGGTTTCAAGCAGTATTTTAGTGGTAAAATGTTGCTCCCAGCTCACTGCATCATTCATCCAACTGTATTCTCTAGAAAATGTCTAGTGTTTGAAGACATGATTCTCACATGTGTTCCTCAGATATGTTAGATGAAGGAAAAAGCATGTTTCTGCTTTAAAAACCAGTGCTGAATGAATCTGAGTAGGCATACATATACACTCATCTCTCAGGTTTAACCATCTAAAGGATTAATAGGGTTTGATTAGATTATTATCAAACAATTTAGTGCTTTAGATTACCAACTTTGATGTTTCTGAAAAGTAATAGTTTTCAGTAGAATAGTTTGATGCCATGGACCAGAAAAAAAAGGTAAGCAGGGATGATGTTGCTAGCCAGGTAAACCTTTACGGCTTGAGTTTTTGTGGGGGATTTTAGGTGGTGTGTGCCTTTTTTTTCTAAACTAAGCACCTGAGTGCCTCCTGGCACTGCAAGGAGGTACACCTGGGAAATGTATATTTTAGAACAGAGGCTCTGATCTGTCTTCCAAGATGACAGATGACATCCAGTGACGTGATCTGTAACACCTTGATAACACCTTCAAAGTGTGACTGAACTTCATAATAACGAAACATGTCAGCGAGGAAGTTTCTGATGGGTTTTTGAGTTTTCTGTTTCTAGGAACAAGCATCCAGAAGCTTACAAACAATGAGAGAACGCTGCAGTTCTTGCTTTCCTTAGGCCACCAAATTGTTAGGTAGGTTATTCCTCAAAAACTGTTAATTTTTTTTTTCTTCAGTTGGAAACTAACAGCAACACCTTCCTTTTTTGTCACTTAATATATTTTTGAGTACACATTCTTCTGAGTGCTTTTTAGAAGATGCTGCTCACAGAACATGGATTTTATTGGTAATGATAACAGTGCCTTGAATACACGTAGAGAACCTGAAAGCCTAACTCCCTCGCAATATTCTGTAATTTTTGTGTTACATGGAAGATAAAATCTGTCAGCTGTAAACCTGTTGCTGACCTTTACTTTGCTATGATTGGGTAAAATGAAATACTGTCATTCTCTTCAAGTTTTTGTTTTTTTTTTTTGTGGGGGGTAGTTGCTGATATTTCACATCCTAGACAAATATACAGAAAAAAATAGAAATGAGAAAATCTTTTGACAGGAACTTTCCCTGATAGAGAGCAATGCTGCCACAAAATTCTCAATACAAGATGAATTCAAAAGACCAGAAGCCAATAATGCTGCTTGTCAGGTCTGTCATGAAGCAAAGGTGTCAACTGTGGCAGAGACGAAAGTATATAGGAGCACAAGGAGCCTCTGAATGGTGAAGGATTGCTATAAGTGCTGCTTCCAGATGGACAAGTTAGCTGTGGACCAGAGGCTATGACCGAGATCCTGGCTGTACTTGCTCAATAATCACAGAATGGTTTGGGTTGGAAGGGACATTAAAGATCACCTAGTTCCAACCCCTTTACCATGGGAAGGGAAACCTCACACTAGACTGGGCTGCTCAAAGCCCCACCCACCCTTGAACACTTTCGGGGATGGGGCATCCACAGCTTCTAGAGGCAAACTGTTCCGGGTGCTTCTTCCTAATATCTAACCTAAATCTGTCAGCTTAAAGCCATTCCACCTTGTCCTATCCCTACATGCCCTTCTAAAAAACCCCTTGCCACCTTTCCTATAGGCCTCCTTTAGGCACTGGAAGGCTTCTATAAGGTCTCCCTTGAGCCTTCTCTTCCCCAGGCTGAACAAGCCCAGCTCTCTCAGCCTGTCTTCATAGCAGAGGTGCTCCAGCCGCCTGATCATCTTTGTGGCACTTCTCTGGACTTGCTGGAGAAGGTCCACATCTTTCTTGTGCTGGGAGCCCCAGAGCTGGACACACTACTCCCATTGGGGTCTCAAGAGAGTGGACTAGAGGGGCAGGATCACCTCCCTCGACCTGCTGGCCACACTCTTTTTGATGCAGCCGAGCATACAGTTGTCTTTCTGGGCTATAAACGCACACAATAAGCTTTGCTCAGACTGTGTCAGAAGTTGTTAGCAGTCAGAGAGTTTTGCAGGGGGAAAAGGAAACAGAGTGTCTCAAGCTCCTGAAGAATTTAATTTTGTTTAGTATTTTAAGTCATCTGGTTTTCCTTAAAAATTACAATAACAAAATGTCTTAGATTGAAGTGTTAATGCTTACTCCTTTCCATGCACTAAACTCTAGAATGAAAATTGCGAGTGTAATGCTAAAAGGGCACTGCTTGAAATAATAAGAGTGGATGCTTTTCTGGTAGGAGCCCCTAAATTTGATGCTTCAAATGGTTTCATAATGTTATTTAATAGAGGTATTAAATGCAGTTATAAAACTATCGGAGACTTACCAAGAGGTTAGGAATCTCTTTTGGAGAGATCAGAGCACTGAAGTGAACACAGCTATGCTGTGTCAGCACAGATACTGTGTCACGGTTACAGAAAAACAACAAAAAAAGCAGACTACAGAAGCATTGCTAAGGCTGCTATTGACTACAGGAAGACAGGAGGCCTCTGAAGAAATCCAAACAGTTTAATTCTGAAAATGTATTTACTTTGCATGTGGGAAAGAGGTGCAAGTCTTTGAAAAATGGAAGAATGCTATCACAGAACAAGACAAAACTAAGACATACTGTTTATTGTTAATCCATAAATGGGTATCCTGTAAAGCACAGCCTGACCTCACCTCTTCATTAAGTGGATTAATGCCCTGATGGGTCTACATTTATTTCTGGCAAGTGCAACAAGCATTAGACCAAAGTAAAAAAAAATGTGATGGGGCAGGGCAGAGAAACTGAGGAAGACTGGCTGAAAATCAGCAGGAAGTGTGAAAAACTGAAAACTAGATCCTCTGGCTGGCCACCAAGGGCTCTTTTGGAGCGTTGTTTGAAGGCTGCACAGAGTTCTGAGCTATTTTCTACTGATCTACTGCACTTGGTATTCTGTGAAATGTATATTTCCTTTCACTTCAACTTGCAATGGAGATTTACAGATGAAAATAAGTGGTTTCTGCTTTAGTAAAACCTACTGCACAGCACTGCACCAACTACTAAGAAGGAGAAAACTGATTGCTACTGCTGAACGCAGGACAAAAGGTTGCCACATGTTTTCAGCTGAAATATTTTCCCTAGTTCCTATGCCTGTGTTTACTGTGAATTTTTCTACTTTACTGTAAACACAATGTCAAGTTATGTTAATAATAATGCTAGCTTGGGTGCTGGGACTGCAAGTGATGACCTCTGAACTTAGAGATTTTATTAAGTAATGTAAATACTTTTGTATAGCATACCATAACAGTGTTGGATTTACAGAAGTCTGGCTCAGTATGATGATGCATAGTAGTATTCTGGTTTTCACTCCTTTATTTCCTTTATGAGAAAACTTACTACTCACTCTGTCAGACTTACTTCAATGTACACAAATTCCTCTACCAGTGAAAAGACACAGCTGTTTGGCTTCCCCATACTTCAGCTTTTTTTTTATCCCTCAACCCTTAACTGCAAATAAAAGCATGGTTCAGATTCCCATTCTGTTTATGCCTTATCATAAGAATATTTGCATGCATAATGTGCTTTGCAGTTTGAGAATGCATATACTCACTGTAGGAACAAACCTGACCGAGTCATTCAACTTGGCTACTGAATAGTAAGTTTGTAATTGCATTTTGGCTGTAGAGTAGAAATTAGTGATGTCACCTTAATAACATCAAATTGTTAAGCATAGTAGCAATTCTGATCTGAAAAATCAATTGATCAAATACAATTAACTATTTCCATTCTTTTACAGAGTAACAAACCAGTAGAGTTTAAAAAAAGAAACCGCCATGGCCAGGTATGTACATTGTGGTCTTGGTGGCTGTATTACTCTATTTCAAATATGTTTGGGTTTTAGATTAACTGCTTTTGATTGCCTGGAGCAACGGTTGTTTTCTAGTAGGCCAATCTGCTGGTTTAGTTTAACATGCTACTGGACAGTGCCTTAAATATTACAGCTGACATTTATGTTTCAACAAATCATCATAGTCACCCTAATAAGATTACAACAGCTACAGAAATTTATTGTCTGACTATAAAATCTTTTTCTTTTCTTTTTCTTTTCTTTTTCTTTTTTTTTCCTTTCTTTTTTTGTTTTGGACTCAAAAATGCAGCTTTCAAGCATATAATTTTCATTCTCCTGAATTGACCTGCCAGTAAGTAACTTGGCAGTTTACTGAGGCAAAAAAAATCTGCATGCATCTTGGTAGTTTATGAGTCTTGTACCAATGATAACAAGGTGTGGATTTCTATTTGTTCCCTAACATAAAAGAGCATATCCAGGTCCCCAGAAAGGACAAAACATCCCATACTATTTCACCTAGAATAAAATTTTTAAAAATATAAACATTGTTCCAAAGGAAATTAATTTTCTTCTAAAGCACTTGACCAGTTTCATTTTCTTCTTTAAGCAAAATCTTGTAAAAATGTTATGATGTCTCAAGCTCAGTATTTTTAAAAATTAATAGTCTGATAATCTTTTCATTTGATTTTTGGTGTTTTCATTTGATGTCTTGACTGGAACCAAGTTAATAAACCAATAATGCTTTAATAAATCTATTTTAATTTGCTAAATATGCTGTAATGTTCTTAGATCGTCAGAAAAAAAATGGTGGTTTTTTCCATATTTGCAGTAGGTTACAAACTTGAAAGGAAATAACTTGGCACTGTCCCTAAATTACAGTCTTTGCTCCTCTCAACAATTAATTTCATAGGGAACTGGAGGTTTTGCTTTCATGTGTAGGTCTGTATATACCGATATGCATATTTCTATGTATGCAATTACTAGACTATGTTGTGGTCAAAGGCCGTTTCTTTCGATCTTTATAATAAATGGCAGTTTTATGTAATAATCCGCAAATATCGAAAAAGGTTCTGCTAAAAGACAAAGTCTGAAGAAGTTCAGCCCCGGGAGAATATTGTGCATTTTTGTGGAATTAGGCTAGCTTATACAAGGTGGGAGTTCTTAGAATTTTTTCTTCTTCTTTTTTTTTTTTTTTTTTTTGTTTTTGGTGAACCAGTAGTTAAAAAAGATTCTGAAATAATGCAGAAAAGGTTGTTGGAAAAAATTGTGTCTGCTGCTGCAGTTCATTCACAGAATGTTTGTAACTCACTGAGAATTCTTGGTTAAAGAGTGTTCTGAATTTGCTGGTGACACTATTCCTTTCTCATGACTCCTTTTTCCCTTTACATCCTCATTCCCTTTTTGTTGACTTCCCTTCATTTCATTCAGAATTTGATTTTGTCCTGCTGCCCACACAAGTATTTTATCAATATTCCTCAGTACAACTTCTTACTGCATAAAGTGCTGACTGAAACAAGCTGAAAAGCCATCCAGTTTCCATGCTACAAGCCCATGTCAGCTCAGGTATTTTACCTTTAAATTCCTTTTTCTCTCCACTACCTCTTTACCCCTGTGTTGCTCCTGGAAGCAGAATTATGTTTTAATGTGCAGTCTGGAAGTACTGAGTTTTACAGATTACTCCTGTCAGAAGCAGGTTCTCCAGGACAGAGCTGGCTGAAAAGTTGTCTCCTTTACTTAAACCCTAATCAGTGACAGTCCTTCAAAAGATACAACAGTTTAGAAAGACAGAGCACGATACTCATGTCAGTACCTGGGATTATTTCAGTAGCTGATCCTGAAGGCCTTGAATTTAAGCTGCTGTCTGTGTGTCCAGCCAGTGGTACAGACCATGGTGAGACAGGCTGTGCCCCTGCAGCCCATGGAGGTTCATGGTGGAGTAGATCACCTGCAGCCTGGAGAGGACCCCACACAGGAACAGGGGAAGAGTGTGAGGAATCCTCTCCTGAGGAGGAAGGGGTGGCACAGACCACATGTGATGAACTGAGCACAACCTCCATTCCCATCTCCCTGCACTGCTGGTGGGGAGGAGGTAGAAAAAGCCAGAGTGAAGTTGAGCCCAAGAAGAAGGGGAAGTTGGGTGGAAGATGTTTTTTTCAGATTTGGTTTTATTTCTCATAATCCTGCTCTGATTTGATGGGTAATAAATTAAACTAATTTCCCCAAGTCAAATCTCTTTTGCCTATGACAGTAATTGGTGAGTGATGTCACTGTCCTTATCTCGACCCATGAGACACTCATATTTTCTCTCCCCTGTCCAGCTGAGGGCAGTGATAAAGTGGCTTTGGTGGGCACCTGGTGTCCAGCCAGGGACAACCTACCACATAGACCAACAACGTATTCCTACTCAGATGAAAAAGCAGGATAAAATGTCTGTATTTCACCCATCAACAACTTCAGAAGCAGCATGCCACGTAACTTTACACAGCGGAGTACTGACCTATCTAAAGAGCTGGATACACTGATATGGACCCAGTCTGCTTTGCAGTGCTCCTAATGCTTGAGGAATCTACAGTAGCCCCTTTGGACAAAGTTAATAAAGCATTATCATGAGGGCAAAGTAAGACATGAAATCTCCCTTTCCCTGTGGCATTCAGAAAGTTCAGAGACCTCCTAGCTACTTTATCCTCCTTACTTAGCTAAAGCTAGCACCTACATCACTGGTTCAGAAAAATACTGGCTGATTCCTCATAGCCCAATCAGCAGGTGCGCAGGGAACAGACCTGTCCTCTAAGGGGAAAATGTCTTGGAAATTTAGCTTTCAAACTCTAACAGCTATCTCCTGAGACTGTGTAAACTGTGCCTCTGCAAAGGCTTGTAAATAGATCAAAAATGGGTACATTTTCATTGGTAAATTTAAAGATATGTTCTTGACACAAGGGCTATCATTCTTACAAATCTCAAATCACTGCACCAGAGCAAACCATGCTAGAAGATAATAATAAAAAATTTAAAAGCTGAAAACATTTTTCCTTAACATAATTCTTGGAAATTGATGCCCATTTTTGGCAGAAATTTTGTAAAAAATAATATATATATATATATATATATTCCAGCTGAAGCAAAAACCCAGCATGAAAAAAATTGAGCCCAAATGGTCAAACTTTGGCAAAGTCATTATGAAATAGCCTCCAGCTATTTATGAGAAAGTATCAGCCAACCTTAATAATAGGCACTGTTATCAGCTGGGCTATAATATACATAGCTGTGTGCACATACGCTGCTATAGCTAATTACTGAAGACATTTCTGTTTATAAAAGGATTTACACTTCCCACTGAAGTGAATGCATGATGGTCTGTAGTGCTAGGAAAGTTTTCACTGGCAAGTGCATAATATAACTGTATTACCTACATGGGGCAAAGCCACTATTGATTTAAAAACACCATGCCAAGACAGACTCTAAGCCAGAAAATATCACTGCATGCTCTGTCTGTCACATACTTTAGAAATGGTTCAGACAGTTAAATTTATCTGGGTTGTTGTTTGTTTTTTTTTCCTTGATACTTTATTTTGTGCCTCTCCTTTTCATAACTTTTTTAAATGAAGGAAAGGAAACTTTGGTCCTTAGACACAGGAATATCCAACCAAATGTATATTTCTGTTTTAATCAAAATATGCCAATTTTAACATCTGACTTCCATGACTTACTAGAGCCCAGAGCAAACACTTTGCATGAACTCTCTAGCTACGATGATCCCTCAGCCTCTTAACTAAAATAAGACTCAATCCTGTCTGATGCGTTGGCAAGGGAAAGTGAAATGTTATGTGTTTGAAGCAAGGAAACAAGAAAATTCTGTAGCTATATATTATGCGATCATAAGGGTAAAATATCCTCAAATATTCCCATGTAGATGGTAGGAGGAAATAAATGGCTATGAATACAATGGTTCGGGAGCTCTGCAGGACACGGCAACAAGTCTTACTGCTCTTTAGTCTTCTTTCCAATGAGAAGCTATGGTGCAAGTAGGCGCTATCATATCAAACTTTCAAGTCTTTTTTAGACTTTTGTCAGAGAAAAAAAAAAATTAAACTCTGAGCATATGACTTAAACTCACATTTCACCCAAACTGATTAAGGAATACTAGAGAAGTCCACTGCAACTGAACATAGGTGACCACAAAAGCATACTGGTCTCTTGCACAGGCAGATTAACAGATCCACCCAGAAGCAGAGATCTTTTTGGTTTTAAAGATTCACTACTTACCAAGAGCATCTAAAAAATTAAGAAAAAAACATTATTGTTGCAATGCTGTCAACTAGCTTCAGTGAGATTTTTCCGGTTTAGATACTGTGTTTAGATTTCAAATACAATTAGCCTGCCAAATGTTTATCTAAACATCTTAATTAAAAACATTCAGAAAATCAGGATGTCTTGTCTGTGACTCTGAAATTATTTTTCTTCTCCCCTCTTGCCTTATTCTAAACTCCAAGGTAATTCATAGATTCATAGGATCAGGGAATGGTTTGGGTTGGAAGGGACCTTAGAGATCATCTCGCTCCACTTCATGAGGTTTGCGTTGTGTCACTTCTCAAGCCTGTCAAGGTCCTTCTGGATGGCATCCCTTCTCTCCAGCATGCCAATTGCACCACACAGCCTACTGTCATCGACAAACTTGCTGAGGGTGCACTCTATCCCACTGTCCACGTCGCTGACAAAGATGTTGAACATTGCCACTCCCAAAAACAACCCCTGAGGAGCACCACTTATCACTGGTCTCCACTTGGACATTGAGCTGTTGACCACAACAATTTGAGTGCAACCATCCAACCAAGTGCTTATCCATTGAATGGTCCTTTCATGAAATTTATGCCTCCCCAGTTTAGAGACAAGGATGTCATGAAGGACAGTGTCAAATGCTTTGCACAAGTCCAGGTAGACAACATTAGAGTTATCTGGAACACTAATAAGCTTATTTACATAGTCAAAAAATTCCATTATCCATCAACACTGTAACCCCTTTGTAGAAGGCCACTGAATTTGTCAAGCAGCATTTGCCCTTAGTGAAGCCATGTTGGCTGTCACCAATCACCCCCTTATTTTCCATGTGCCTTAGCATAATTTCCAGGAGCATCTGCTCCTGATCTTCACCTATTGCAGGCAGTTTTCCATTCTCCCAGTCCCCATCTTTGCCTCTGCAACTTGGGCAGTGTGGCTGGAGCGCTTGCCCATGAAGACTGAGGCAAAACAGTCATTTAGTACCTCAGCCTTCTCCATCTTTGCCTCTGCAACTTGGGCAGTGTGGCTGGAGCTCTTGCCCATGAAGACTGAGGCAAAAAAGTCATTGAGTACCTCGGCCTTCTCCATGTCCTGGGTAACTAGGTTACCCATTTCCTTCTGGAAAGGACCCACATTTTCCCTAGTTGTTTTTTTATCAGTGATGTACCTATAGATGCTTTTCTTGATGTTCACATTCCAGTGTCCTGCTTGGCTTTTATATTTTTTTTCTCTACACACCCACTGCAGGCTTTTAAGTCCAGCTGTATATTAAAAAAAAAGTAAAATTGGTCTTCATTGCGTAGTTCAATGTAATCCAAGTTGTTCTTGGAAAAAATAATTTTCTTCCAAGATATTTTCGGTGTTCTATAATGCTTTAATTTATTTTTTAATCTATCTATTTTTTTTATTATTGTGATTTACTTTCTTGAGCATTGCCTTGAGCACCTCAGATGGGTTGGAAGTTGGTGGCTATGTAAATAAGCTTATTATTGTTCCAGATGTTTGTTTCATTTGTGGGCCAAATTCTGCTCACAATTAGACTAGGGAAATCCTGTTGTCTTCAGTGTGATTTCCACAGAAAAAAAAGAAAAGTAAGGACTGGCCCCGAGTCTCAGTTTTAGTTGTTTTTTGTTTATCTCACAGCTTTGCCACTTGTTATGTAAGGCAGCCCTTTACTTTGTAGGCAGTCTCCTAAATTTTCTTTTGGTGGAAGGAATTATCTATCTCCTCTTGAGACCCTATTCTACCTCTGCACAGATGTCCTGCTAATCCTTCCCATTATAGGCATCTAGCAATATTTGAGTTGCTACATCAGGCACCCAAACTCTACATATTGTACCAACAGAGAGAAAAAAGACTGCTTCAAATCTAAAAATCAAGTAGCAAAGGTACATACAGAATGCTAGAGGGGGTAAAGTAATGCCAAAAGTCTTACTATAGCCCATTTTTGAAAATTCTTTACAAGTTAAATTTTTACCAGTTACTCACTTCTTTTATACAGTATCTGCATTAAATTATTTCTATTCATTTGCTTATTCTGTGGTTTCTGTTTTCATTTAAATTATTTTAAAAGCAGTTCTTTAAAGTACTTTTTCCCCTAAATAGGAGCCTTAAACTTCGAGTTCCCAGCTCACGTGCTGGACCAATGCCATCCATGCAGTTCTTCTCACAGCAGGGTGGCAAGTCCTGAGAACACTCACCAAGCAGACAAACGTACAACTCACTACAGTGTTTTAAGATCTGAAGAGCCCACAGAATGAGTTATACCCATTTCCATCTCTTTAGTGCAGCAGCCTTGACTTTATACCTCTGTAGTAACTGGAAAGATGTTATTTCTATCTAAATAATAGAACTGGATATTCCCATCCAAAAATACATGCTCTAAAGTGGAAAGTGCCTGTAATACTAGACTCCTGACAAGAGGCAAATATGCAAAAAAGATGAGAAACAGAATTCCTGATTTCTTGCATACTGTATAAAATGATTCTGCACTAAACGAAAAACAACAGCAGTAATTGCCACCATTCATATTATATTTTATGAAAAGGTAGTTTACTGTCATCAACAGTTATATAAAAATTATCAAAATAATCCTAGTACCAGCTCTAAAATAAATTCATTGAATTATTTTTATCTCTTTGGGAGGACTGTACTATAGCTACAAACAGCTTTTGCTCTATTTTTGTCCAAGTGTTGTATTAAGTTGGAAAAGAGCAGTCCTTCCCACAGATTTTGGTAAAACCAGACTTTTGGTTTGCCATAGACTTTGTGGATGCTGAATATTTTTCAGGGTCCAAAAAGTGATTATACAAAATTATGAAGAAAATACCTTCAACAGTAGTGAAAAACAATGACACCATATCTATCTCAATTAGTCCCTACAACCAAGATTTTTGGAAGCTGAGAGGTTACACCAAATAAGCATGTTTTTATAAATTGGTCTTAGGGTCTTTCATCAGCAACAGTCAGAGATGAGACATGGGGCCAGGCAGAACTCTGTTTTGATTCAGTATGTCATTCAGACAAGCACTGCATCTCAAAAAAAACAATAAATGAAAATAGATAAAAACTAGGTAAAAGTAGTTCAAAATCTGGACATGCAACATGCAAAACATTTTGATCAAGTATTTAGCTGTAATACCTTATGCTCCTTCCCAATCTCCCCTTGTCCCAAACCTCAACTTCACTTTAACTCGTAGTTAGGTATGCATTACAAAAAGAATTCTTGCATTGTCCTTTTGAGTGACTGATGTGTTTTGCCTACTTAGTTTATAAACCAAACTTCTGAAGCATTTAAAATGAAGTGTTTAAAACTCAGGCAACTGTATTTAAGACAACAGCTACAGCTGTTCAGGGAACCAGCAACAGAGCACATTAACATGTCACTCAGCAAAATGTTCTTTGCAAAGGATATGGATGAACAAATAAAAGGGAAAACCTAGGAACAAGCTGTCTAGCAGAAAGCCTTAGCACTTGGAGTAAATCACTGCTTTGGGGTCACACATTAAAAAAAGATTTGCTAAAAAGAAGACCGGAACAGCTCCCTGAGCAGAGCCCTGCTGAGTCACACCTCGCTGAGGAGGGCAGCGACCATCATCTGTGATTCAAACAGCAGTGTATCTCCATCTGTATACCAGTCACCTGAGATCACTGACACTCCTGTAGTAGCAGCATCAAATATCAGTATTCAAAAATAATTTCTGAGGTAATGTAAAGATAGGGGCCAGGTAATCTCCTGGGCATGAGCGATGGCAAATTCAAATGAAAACAAGAGTAGGAAGGTGGTCCGGCCGTATGGCTTCTTCAATGTGCCTCCCACAGAAAACCTGTACTGCTCCTGAGTAGGCATAAGGAAGAAAGATATTCAGCAGCTTCTACTTACAAAAATACTGGTTTTGTAGCTACACCCACCAGAATTTCAATATTTTGTCTTCTTTAGCAGAATAATGAGACAAACAGCAAATAGAGATATGGCAAAATTAGGTTCACAGAAGGAACAATTAGGAGGAACCTATGATGAGAATGTGTGTTTAATTTACTATGTCTCTTCACTTAGGTTTACTCATGATCATTCACACCTTTAAAAACATTTTCTAAGTAACCAAAAGGTAGACAAAAATTAAGCAGGCCTTAGAAAGCAACTTAGCAGCTCCAGCATGACCTACCTCTTGCAAAGCTGTTATCCCTTAAACAGCCCCTTGTTCTGCAGAAGCTCACAGAGGGAAAGTGCGCATGTTTCCCATTTGAGGTTAATTACACAAAATTAAAGCCATTCCATGACCATCAGAGCTAATGTTTGGTTTCCAGTGGCTTTGTGTCTTGTGGCTGGCTAAGTGCTTTACTGAACTATAACAACGTTGTCTAGTAGAAAGCAATTTTGACCAACAACTGGCTTTGTCTAGTGTCTGATAAGGCTCAAACTCCAGTTCACACTTTCCCATGCATAGGACATTCAAAGATGTCTCCCCATCTCTTCCAGTCTTATCTGTTACTAGTCTAAACATGACTATTATGACTAATTCTGCCTTTTTAATTCAATACATGGCAGTCAATGGCAGGCTTGTTAACAATTGTTAATTACCCCATACATAAAAACTAATGGTTGCAAGTCACATTTTTTTCCGGTCATCATTTACTGAAAATCAGTTTATCTGTCTGACTTGTTATCCTGGAAATGACATTCACATCCAAGGAAGATAACCTGAAGTGCTGTGACTAACAGGCATTCTAAATAGTAAAAGTCTTCTTATTTTTGTGCATATATTGCGCATTAAAGGTAGAAAAGAAAAATTACACCAAATGACTTTGCATGGGAAAGAGGTCTGGCATAATACCAGCTAGAAAATCTGCCAAAATATTGCTTTGTTGAAATTGGCCTAACGTTTTTCAGACTCTGATATCTTTGACTGATGTCTCTGCCAAGAAGATTATGACGTGGTGAGTTAAGAACACTGTATCTCGACTTCCTTTA
Organism: Coracopsis vasa; assembly: GCA_026283785.1. Taxonomy (NCBI): domain Eukaryota; kingdom Metazoa; phylum Chordata; class Aves; order Psittaciformes; family Psittacidae; genus Coracopsis; species Coracopsis vasa. The sequence goes on along the minus strand of JANHGB010037239.1, from coordinate 29,282 downwards.
GTAGGTTTACCTTTCTAAATGTGGTAAAAAATTCTGATATTAGGGCAAGCATATAACTAGGACAAGCATACAGCTACAAAAAAGAGAATTCATAGTTGTTCCTTGGGTCAATCATCACAAAAGTTTGGACAGGCCTCGGAGAGATGCTAAAGAGAGAGAGATAAGTCAGTCCAGGTTTAGTGTTTTCCTCTTTTTAATAAGTATTTGGTCAAAAGTAAATCACATACTTTCTACTTGTAAACATTGTAGAACAGTTTCCCTAGCTGAATACAAAAATTTCTGCTCCAATAAACTTGAAAATTGTTCAAGTCGGAAAAGCTTCTATGAATATGAATCTGTGGTTTTAAAATCATGTTTAATTCCTTTTTTTCTGGCTTGAAGTCAGACCTGTAGTACTAATTTCTAAATTTCAAACAAATAACAGATTTCTTTTTCTTTTAATTCATTCTAACTAAGGAGGAAATAGTAATCTGTATCTGTAGTAATCAAATTATCTGTAATTTACACGGCAATTATATTAGTGCTAATGCATTTACCTCAGCTAAAAGCTCACATTTGCGCATGTTTACCAAAACATAAAATTCTATCCTATTTTTTACTATTTTTAACTGGAAAATTTAATTTGTAAGAAAGTTTCATGCATCAACTAGTCAAGGAGTAGTACAATTACACATGACTTGTGTAACTATTAAAAGACAGTGAATGGGAATTTTTGGACTGAAATAATCTGCTTCCAGTAATAGAGTTATTTTGCAAAAGGATTTATGAAGAAAATGAGAACCAAATACAGTCACATGGCTATGTTTTCAGTTATACTGTGTTTTTTATTATACTGTGAAAAATTGAAATTGGGAGTTATTTTTTTCCTGTTCTCAGTTACATGCAAAAATTCAATTAAATTACATCAAATATATTTTTAGTGGGAGTATCTAATATTTGTGTTACTTATTCAGAAAGGAACTTTAAGGACCTTTTTTGATAAATCTTACTGAGATGTTAGTCCTTGCAATCAAAATAGTATCTCTGAACACCTAGTAGAATTTGAAAAGCATTAGCCTTCCAAACACATAAAGTTTCCATACTTGTTTTGGCCTCCTTTTCTGATAGTAAAAGGAATTAATCACCATATCCATGATGTCAATAATGAAATGTAAGTTCTTTTAAATAATAAATATTGAGTGATTCTAGTATCCACTGGTGAGAAGCCTGTAAGCAGAATAAAACCTTAATGCAAGCAGCTGACTGAGAACTGGTAATTCTGTTAACTATATTACAGCTAATATAATCAACTATGTTAAACATATTTATGTATAAGTGTTTAAGACAATTTCAGTGTCCACTTCCATGGGCAAATGTTTCAGCAACATGAAGTCTCTACTAGATTTTGCTGCTTAATATCAGGGTTTTTAAATTTAACAATTTTCTGGCATTAATTTATTAAGGAGCCTCTCTGCTAAAGACTCTTTAATCCCAGGCTAAAGAACTGCATCTATACTGTTCAGTGCTCATTAAAACAGTTAATGTAATGTAGGGCTGCACAGTTCAGCACAAACCAGCACAGATATAACCTCAGTCTAAGCAGCAGCATACAACTGGGAACCATCAGAACCAGAGAAGCTACACTACAACAGAAAGCCTTCTATAAAACATAACTGACAGATTGTAAAGCAGCCGTGGTAGGTACTCAACCTCTCCAAGAAGGCAGGAAACAAAAGACAAAATTTCAGAATGACAGGCGAGGAATGGGAGATCAAAATGAGTTAATTAAGGCTGTTGTGTAAGAGGGACCTCTATTCACATGAGATCAATGGTAAGCTTTTCAAAGGCATGTATTTTTGGATCTTAATTCAGACATATTTTTCTGAAATCTTCCTAATTGTATGACAAGCATTTTGAATTGTATGTAAGATATTTAAATTGGTCTCTTCCAAAACATATGCCTCCCACAGTATGCTTGGCCCATAAGGAAGAAATGGGATACCTACTAGTAAACATGCATATGTTTTATTTAATCTAACAATATACAGAAAAGCTGATACTTTCCAAGCTATCTTGAGAATTTAAGTTTTTACTACACATACCACTATGGCCTATTTAAAGACTGAGAAACTGATTATTATTTTGGCTTGTGTGATATTAAACTGGTATGGCTAAGTATGACTTGACTAGAAATTTGGCTTTTTTTCTTATTTCTGACATCATAAACCTCTAATTCAGCAAATTCCATAAACATGTACATACTTCGAGGTATACCAGTAGTCCCACGATTCATGGGTTTAAAATGAAAGACATGTTTACATTCTATTTTTACTGAGACCTAAATTAAAGCTAATTCCAGTTAAGTGATTGAAGTCACTCTGAGCTAGTAAGAACAGAGACAGCCTCTTGTTTAAGCTTCCTGAGTCCTGCTGAACTAAGACTCTGATGTGTCTTGGTATTAGATTTAAAGCTGGCATAGAAAATCTAACTTAGTTTAGCTCCTAGCTTGTAGTTCAAAGGAATCATTTTTTAAATACTTCAAAAACATGCAGACTTCTTTTAATCAAATTAAAATGTGGCAGTGCCATATAAAAGGCACTTTCTGAGAATTATTCCTCTCATCCAACACTAACATTACAACACTAGTATTGTATTCACTGTTATACAGAGAAACGTGAGTTCTGAAGGACCAAATTCTATATGTAATCACATTTAACATGAGGCCTGAAGGAAAGGTAATCTTCTGGGATCCCACAAAACAGCTAGATAAAAGAACATTTGGGGTTTATTTTGTCACAGTGTGATATTTTGTACAACTGCAAATTTGTTTCCTGCTGCTGAATTCAGACTTTTCAGGGGTTTATAACATTGATATTCAAAGTAACTTATAACTGGAGTTTATCTCTAAAGAAATATAACATAGGAAGCTATAATTCTATTTTGAGAACTAAGTTTTAATATATGTGAGCAACTGTGGCAGCCTAACTACATATATGCACATAAAAATCCTTATTTTTTCAAGATGAACAAATAGTAAACAGCTCATGCAAATGAACAAAGTGTTGTGCAAAGACCACCCACCCAAATTTCTCAAAACATGGCCTCAGAAGACAAATGAAGGAAAAGGCTTTCAATCTGTCTTTCACAAGTTAAGGGTTCTGTTTCTGCAGCTAAAGGCACAGCAGCCAAAAAAAGCAATGCACAGTGTCTTGGTTTAGCTGTTTGTCAGGGAATTCCGTATTTGCCTTACAATAGCTGATAATATTCACAATATTCAAGTATCATGTTTCAACTCCGGAAAAAAGCGGTAATGAAAAATCACTTGGTCTGAAGGATTAATGCAAGATGTTGACTGGTTTAAACAATACCTCAGAAGTTCTGCAAAACTTTGATGTTTTCCCTCAAATATCTGTCAGTCTACTCAGCTCCAACCATTCAACGAAGAGAACTTAAATATTTTCATCTCAGATCAGGATCAAAGGTAAAACATCAAACTTCTAACAAGCAGAATTTTTCAAAAAGTTTGCTTCAGAAATTTCTCTATGATTTTCTGGGTATTAGAGGGATCTAACAGTTTCATGTTAGATCATGAGTTTTTTACGTTGCCTGACATACCTAGTCAGTTCAACATTGAACTGCTTTACAATAAATCTCATAAAACCCAATCCAGGATCAAGATTCCATCATGTTAAGCATTGAATCAGTTGGTGAAGGTAATAGCATCTTTTCAATAGGACTTGAAGCCAGTATTAAACAGCTAAGTAAAATACACACATTAAACTAAACTGAGGGGAGAAGAACGGGGTAGGGGGTTAGAAAGTTAGCAGAATGAAATGATAAAAGTTTAACACAAGTTACCAAGTCCTCGCTTGTCAGTTCAGAGCCCTCTGTTACCCTGCAACCTTTACAGTTGCAAACCTTGTAGTTTAATGGGCCTTCATTAGCAGAAATGAATTTTTTTAAAAAAAGTAAAATCAAACATCAACAAAACCCCAAAAATTTTACACTGCAGCATCAGCTTATGTTAGAGTATATCAGATGTTCAGGCTTGAAGGCCACAAAAAGACAAGTTTGCCTCCTCAAACACAATGCAAATCTCTCATTCATTCACTCTGAGAAAATAATCTGTATAAGTAACTTAAAATAACATAGAAATCAGATATCTCAAAGATACCATAACAACAAACAAAACCAACCAAATAACAAAACACCCCAAACAAAAAAAAAGCCCACCACAAAAATATCATGAAAATGAGCCAAACTATGTTCATTAATCAATTTTGTATGCCAGCAATAGAGCTTTACTCCCATTCACACCTACCCCCACCTTTAAGATGCTTATCCCATTCATGCAAGTAACATCTGGTCCATCAATGTGATTTATCATTTTCTGTTCCCCCATGCCTTTCTTCTCACTGCTAAAGGTGCTACTGCATTGTTCCTTAAACACCATCAATGCAATCTGAATGATCGCCTATAACAAATGTAGATGCTATAATAACAACAGGCTTCTGATTTTTGTGAAGTATTTCTATAGAATATTTAAAGTTTAATATCATTTTGCACTATAGATAGGAAAAAAGTGAAGAGGATCAAGCAGACTTTCTTCCCTTCACTTGGGAGAAGCTTTTATTTGAAAAAAAAATAAAGTAGAAGCGCATGTCTGAACAAGAACACACACCTGATCACATCAGCTCCAACTGTAACCACTCCACAAGTAGTCTGGCCAGTCCCAGACACTGTATTCATAATGGACACTGTACTCATATGCATTTTCTTTGGGTATCAATGAATCATTTGAAAGTGTAAGCGGCATCTGCTAGGTTCACTGTGCTGACCTTCCAAGGCTTCTTTATACATAAAAATTATCCAAAGTGTGCTTTCAAATCTTTAAAGTCACCATATCAAACGTTCAGTCTCAGAAATACAAGTTTAGATATTGGATTTTTTCCAAATGAATTATGTGAGCATTTGAAGAACAAGCATCACCAGATGTTCTCTTTCTTCCCCACCTTCCATCCTCTCCCTCTTCACTTCCCTCTCCCTCTACCTTTTATTTTTCTAACTATGCTGTTAAAAAGAATAATAGAGGAATTAATTCATAACTTTACTGGACAAAGAAGAGAAAAAATATATAATGAGAAGTAAAACTGGCTATTAGAGGCATGATTAACCAGCCCAGGTTAATTCTAGAATCTGACTAAAAGCTAAACAGTATAAGTCATAAAAAGGAATTATTAAAGTACATGTCAATGTTAGTTACGCAAGGTATCAAATATTTTCATGGAGCATGTGATTTTAAGGGGGAATGGTGTTTTCCTGTTAGATTCTTCTTTTCTTGCTCTTTTTCCCCTCTCTTTTTCTCATACACATTGCATCTTCTGTAACTGTGATGCAGAACCAATAAAATGTAGCTGAAAGCAAGTACCCCAATCTATGCTGTCATAATTCTTTTACATTTCTAGCTAGCTGATCAGAAACTTAGCCTGTGCTTGAGGTCCTCCACTCATGAATGTCTGAATCAGCACCTCAGGCAGAAGTTGCATTTTCTGGCTTGCTTCTCTTTCCTGATCCCTTCTTTGAACATTTGTCTTCTTTTGTCCTCCAGGAAACAGGATAAGAGTAAGTATCAACAGAAAATCTAGGATACCCAAACAAGCTGAACTATCTTCTCTTTTTATCCCGGAAGAACTATTACTCATTTTAATATAATCCAAAAGACAACTGAAGAAGGGAATTTCCCTATAAAATCTGACTGCAGCTAAAAGGGAGAGAGAGAATATTTTACTACAAGTTTTATTCAATATTTCAATCAATTTAACCATTTTCCCTTTTCTTGGGTCTGTAATCGAAGGATAGATTTGGAATACCAGTTATTACAATGGGAGCTTGCCAGCAATAACTTGAAACAAAACCCCAGACCATGGTTCACTGTTTATGTTGTAACCGTGAACATTGCTTATATTAACATCTTATCTTTTGTTGGGCCCCAGACACTCTATCTTCAACACAGCACCTCTTTTTGCTAAGTAAAAGCAAAACTAGTTTGTGCTTTCTATAGTTTAATATCACCATATAAGAACATATTCCCAACTGCTTATAGCTCTGCTAAGTTTTAACCATTTGCACATTTGAAGCACTCCCTGCTGTGTATACTTCAGAGACTGCTGGGGAAAGTGTCAGCTAAGGCTCTTCAGTCACTTCCAAGAAAGTGATTTCCAAGAATCTTGATTAAAAAGCACTGAGATGAGGAGTGAGGCAAGATGTGACACTGAGACTGACTGGGCAAGAGCCCATGGGGCACAGATCCTGTGCAAAGAAGGGTAAGCAATTACATTATTTATCATAACGCACACTCGTAAAGAGACTGAATTAAGGTGGCACAGGGAACTTGTAATTCTCAGACTTCATAATTTATAGATGCTTGACTTGCAATGTTAATATTGTTATTTCAATGTGGTGTTTTGGTATATATTCTTTTCTAAGACACAGTGTAACAGAAAGAAATTGAACACTTTTTGCATTGTGAAAATGAACATTTAGGAGGCTGGGAATCTCTAGGTATAGTTCACTTCTTTCTGAAGTGCCATGATCCCATACTGGTTCACTGTATTGAGAACACATGCCTGGTTAACAAGTTACTGAGGAGTATAGTAGCACTTGCAAGCAACCACAGCAAGTCAATATTTCTGATCTACTCTTTCCAGAATAAGATCCACTCTTGGATATATCTTTAAAGAAAAAAAGATGAGGGCTTTTGCATGCCTAGCAAAAATCTTGTGAAAACAATTTGTAAATGATGTCCTTACTTAAGTAAACTTTTGCCAGATTTAGGCAATTTGGCATGCCTTTTATTTATAAAATGGAACCTTGAAAAGCTTCCCCTGTTTTTGTAATTGCATGGTGAAATAAAAGGAAGATTTCTTTTTCCAGTGTTGCCTCTCTCATTTGTTTCATAATCTACTACACTATAGAGAATAAAAAGGGTACAATATTTTTGTGTCTAAAACCAAATGAGAACCCAGTCCTCATAAGACTGAGTTTCTTCAATTTCCAGTCATAGCAGGCAGTTTAGCACCTCAAAAGAATTAAGCATAAGGAAAAGGTCATGGCATCTTTATCAAAACAAACAAACAACAACCAAACAAACAAAAACAATGTCTTTATTCCCATTCTTCTAATGTTCATTTTCACTATGAACAGTGTTGTCTCTCTGTACCAATATGATTTGTTATTAAAGACAGAGAGATTCAGGCTATTCTCTAATAAAGAAAATCATATCTCTAAGGAAATGGTATTCAAAATGTAAGTTGTCAGTTTAAGGCAGAGGGAAAAAAGTAGGGCAGTATTTTATAATAGTGCAAATGAATTTTCCATTCAACCACGTCAGATCCACTGACTTATATGGGCCTTAATTTTTGCAGCTCTGAGATCTTTTGTTAAAAAGCAAAACTAAAACCAGCAAATCCTCAACTGATAAATACCTGATTACTTTGACCAGTTTATTCTTACTATACCAAATATTTTGAGGGTGCTGAAGAACAATGGATTTAGATCTGTATAAACACTTTGGACTAGGCATCTGCAATATTTGCAAAAATACAGGCCCAGTGTCACTATGCTAATCTTCTTTGTCAAGAAAGAATTTATGAAGAAGGTCTGATGTAGCTATTTTCCTATTCCATTAACTTTGTGTGTCTATTGACAGAATGCAGAAATCCCTGTCCTGTTGAGCCAACAGCAACAGCTGCAAGTATTCCTTGAGATGTGCCTCAGTGAGGTGAACAGGAGCCTGATGTACCAGGCATGTTTACAGTGCAGGCCCTATCTGTCTCAACTGTGTAATTTTTTATTACTCTTTGTGTTGCTCTTTCCTCTTCTCTCTTCTCTCAGCTAGGATTGAAGTAATGAGAGAAATGCACCCTTGCCAGTCATCAGAGAAATGACTCCACCAGACCACATAGAAGGCTTTACCTCACAAGCCAGGAAGAAACAATATAAGGCTCTCAGGACAGCCAAGTTCAGGACCTCCTCCAGACTTCCCATGGAAGCTATGAGTTAAAGCAGTAATGGCCAATTGAACATAGGGTGACGAAAGACCAGTGAGCCAAATGCAATAAACAGCTGCCAGTAACATAAGAAATTGTGAAATTAGTAAAAAGAAAACCAGAAAGAAGTAAAGCTTCTGTGGTTTCCAGTGGTCATAGTTCAAAGCGCTACTGAGAGAAGGAAGCGTTTGTTGTTTCCTTACCTTAAAGACCCTGAAGCCTCTCAATTTTACCAGATCTTTCCACAAAAGCCACCTGAACTGATAAAGTTTGTCAGTAAAGCGGTTGAGGTAGAAGTATCCTAAGCTTCATTCTTTTCCCAAAGCATCTTGGTTTTCAGACCACTAGGATCCTTGTTAGATAGCTAGGAAGACTGCACTGCCAGCTGCTCATGGAAGTCATACTACTGCTGCAAGTGATACAACATATTATTTCACAATATACATGCATAGGAAATCTAAATGCCACCAAACCTGTAACTTTCCTACACAGAATGCTTTTTGTTATTCCACAATTACAACGGCACAACTCTTATCTTAAAACTACTTTGACAACAGTCTAGGAAATGAGGATGGTATTGCATACAGACCTCTTACAGCCTTTAGGGTGCAGATTATCTCAAAGACAGATGCTCTTATTTTTCTGCATCCATTGCAGGCTAAAAGAAAAATTATGTAGCTCACTCTGAAGTATGTACAGTTATTTGAGATGCCCAATCTATCCCACCTGGCCTCCAGCTTCAGCTGGAAAAGGGTATGTCTCTCCTACGGGTCCCATATGATATCAGTCAGTGCCATTTGAATGTCTGAGACACTGCAAGGAATCTCAAATGTTACATGGGTAACTGAATCAATCCTGAATTAACTCTTAAAAACATGAACATTGAAATGTTTGTTATTAATGAGGTTTTTTTTTTCAGCCACTTTCTTCATTTGGCCTTACTCCTGTATTCCACTCTCCCCTTAGTCCTGTCTCTTCTTCAAATGGCTTCTTATCACCAAATTCTGTTTTCCAGTAACTGGCTATTAGTTGAAATTAACATGAACTACTGACTCAAATCATGCAATCGACATGGGTGTCTCTCTTTAGGTACCGCTGAAATGTTGAATTAGGCTGTGAAAGCCTGTAGGAGAGTTACATGCCCATGCTTCCTCACAGAGTGCAGTGCATACATACATGTATACATGTACATACACACACAATACTGTGTCCAGTCTGTCTGGTGGAGGATATAGCTCAAACAAAAAGCTAAAGTATAGGTCATATTTGGTGCCTGTGAAGCAGGGCTAACAGATACTAACCCACGGCCAACCAGACCTCTGTTGTCCTGATTATCATCCTTTCTGCAATTGACAATGCTCTGGAAAGGGCCAACAACTCAGATTTCTTTCCCAACACCACTACAATAACTTTTTGTTCAGAAGACAGGTTTTGGTTTTGTGATTTTTTTCTTTCAAAAGTAAAAATCTCTTTATTATTTAATTTAAAAAAAAATAAATCATTCTTACTAAACTTGTAAAGAATTTCATGATGATATGTATATTTTAGGTCTGACTGACTTTCAGAAATACAGTGTACCAATTTGGCTAGTTATCATTATTTTATACTATTAACATCAGTAAGTCATCCAGCAGACTGACGGAAAGTAGTGGTTTGAATATGCAGCAAACTAAATGGGAAAAGTATCTTCAGTTGATGAAGGAAAGGAAGTTCTCTCAAAAGATGTTTTAAATACAGTATTTTAGAGCTTTTTGAATTAGCATGTGTTTAGATTTGATTACTGAGGACTGCATTTAAGAGGTGGTTTCAAGGCACTTGGCTACAAAACTATTCCAGATGTTGTCAGTTACACAGACAGTGTACTTATTCAGCCTTTTCGTATTTTCCATTTCAGTGTGTGCTAAACTGCTGTTCTGTTTTATCCTCTTATTTTGATGTCAAAAGGGCTCAACGGCAACAAACAGAGACAATGGAAATGAAAGCAAATTATGAAGGCAACCACACATTCAAAAGGGTCTTAAAACTTTTAACAGAAATTTCATTCATTAAGTGAACAAGTCATAAAGCTTACAGGACCAGATCTTCAAAAGATGTGCATAGGTATGACGTCCTTGCAGCTATACCAATTTAGAACATCTGATAATTAATCCTCTCTTTGTGTTTGCAAAGGGTGATAAAATTTAAACAGGTGAGATTTAGGTTAGATGTAAGGAAGAAATTCTTTACTGTGAGAGTAGTGAGGCACAGGAACAGGCTGCTCAAGGAAGTTGTGAATGCTCCTGGCGGTGTTCAAGGCCAGGCTGGATGGGGCTTTGAGCAGCCTGGTCTAGTGGAAGGTGTCCCTGTCCATGGCAGGGAGGGTGGAACTGGATGATCTTAAGGTTTCTTCCAACACTAACCATTCTATGATTCCGTGATTCTATTATATAGATATCCATCCTTATAGTCCAGGATACATGTAGATCTCTTAATGAATTCGTTGGTTTCTACATGCAGAAAGAATGCAGGCTGTTAATGAGCAGTTATGGAGGCAGTGTAAATTCATGTACACCCTCTGAAGTCTCACAAAATTATTCAGAAGATTGGATCCAATATATCTCATTTAAATGTCATGAATCCTCTGCAAGTGCAACTGATTGTTCCTACAAAACATGACTGAACACTCAATGGCTGTATTTTAAAATGTGCCCCCATGAAGGCTGAACTAATAAAGAGAAATTAATTTTAATCACAGATAGATGTAGAGAGAGGGAAACATGATGTATACCTCCTGTAAAAAAAAAAAAAAAAAAAGCTCCAAATTTCCATGACTCAGGGAATCATTATTCTTTTTTAGCAGCTAATAATTTCCAGTCAATACTTTTCTCCCATAAAAATTATTATAAGCCTTTTTTTTTATTAAAAGAAGTCTAATATTTGCAATTTAAAGTTTTCATAAATGTTCATGGCACAGAATGCTAAAAGCCAGGAAGCATTGCAATAATACGGCATCTTCAGACACAAGGAATGTGTAGGACTGTGACCTTTATCAAACCCTCCTGTGACTAAGCTATGTCTGCTGCTCCTCATGTGAAAATTTTAGGCAACACTTACACCACACTGCATCATTCGCATGTTTTACATCCTTTTTTTTCTCTGGTGTATTAGGATTCAGACAGTAAAATCCAGTTATGGACTTTCCATGTCTTGGAGAGTTGATTTCCTGGGTTTCATCCTTTCTGAAGACATGGGGTAAAGTAACTAAAATGTATTCTGGATTTAGTTCAGAATGATTCAGTTTGAACTCGGAACCCAAAGGTTTGGCTCAGATGAATACTTAACTTCATATATTCTGCCCAGCTTTAATCTGCTTTACCAATGAAACAAATTACATGGGTATTTTAGGCACTTGACTCCCACTGAAAATCTTTGTTGCTCTGTACCTCTAAATAAGCATTTTTCTACTTACTTCTAAAGATGGAAAAGTAGGTCAATAGTCCATAAAAAGTTTTGTGCTGAAATACTGTTCTTGAACTTGTTGATTGTTCTGGAAATAACGATCATTTCCTCAACCTAAAAATAGTACAGACAATTAAATGCCCACTCATTGTAGCATATGTTTACCCTGCTGTCCAAGAGGTTTTGTAAGGTAGTCTATTTACAGCTGACACATAAAGCAACGTGCCTTATACTCACTTTTCCCATATTCCCGGAGGAAATATCAAGTTTAGCTTTTTTTGACATGAGCAGCAGAAACTCGTAAATGGATCAACAGAAAAGACCAGCAAAGAGAAGCTACTGACCACAAATATGGTCTTGCCTAAAGGGGTTAACAAGCCATAGCAGCTTGGGAGAGTGAAAAATAAATGTAAATGTAGAGAAAACTGAGAGAATTGTGATCACACAATAGCAACAAGTAAATGTACCGTGTAAAGAAGCCTAGAGTGAAATAACAGTTGGAATAAACAGCAGTAGTAAGATACAGTTTCACAGCAAAAGCAATTCTTTTTTGGAGGTCATTTTGAGGTTTCTTTATGTGGTTTCATTCTCCTCCTTATTATTCTGCACTTCTCTGGGGCATGAACCTGCTAAGTGTTATGTCAACTTAGCTCTGGGAATTAGTGGTGTCCAATACTTGGTTTCAAAATGCTCTTCACCTGACAAAGTCACATCTGTAGCAGGCAGACCTGTACAGCACTTTCAACTCTGCTCTGTTGAACTATCAAACTATGTTCTTGCATAGTTGTATCACTTTGTGGAATCTGAATTTGTGATGATTATTCAATTCTCCTGCCAGAACTCCCAGCAGCTCTTAGTTTCCTTCAACAAAGAATCCTTGCAGCGTTGCCAATACAAAGCCTTCGCAAATGTGTACCTAAATATTTTTCAAAGCCCACATAAACTCTCTATGAAGAGCAGAACTCATTGTATTCCTGCTGCTTTTGATGCGTCCCACCTGTTTTTCTGACACTGGAATCATAAAGAAATAGATCTGAAAGAGAACTCAAGAAGTCACTCAGTCTATACCATTGATCTCCTCTCTTTCTTCCATGTACAATTCAGGAAATTGTAGCAAAATCAGCCCCTCACTACACACATAAGAAGAATCTCTTCTGTAAAGATCACGAGCTCTGCAATGGCTAGCCTTTGGAAAATGACAGGCAGAGAATCTGCCCATACTCAAGGATTTGAGATAGTCTCAGAGAAGGGTTAGATATTCACATTTGGCCCATGGCAAGAACCTGCTGGCAAAGGATTCCAACATCACGTGAAAAAATTAGTTTGCCTGTGAAAATTCAGCCCACATAGAAGTGAGATGAACACTGTGCAGGAATACTGAGAACTCATACAGCTGAAAGGAAAAGCAGCCTTAACATCAGCAAGTGTGTAGTTCTTAAAAATATCCCATAGAGAAAATTATTTGCAGGAATCTAGAAAGGCACCTCATGACTTTTTTCTATTCCACCAATTTCATCTCTTGGGTTTCTCCCCAAGAGGGGTTTCTTCCCAAGAGTGATTTCTCTTGACGTTCTGCAGCCAAAGGTTTTGAGTGCTGTCTAAATTGCTTACTGCTCTTAGGCATAAAAATAAGTCTTTAAAAATCCTCTTGAAATACATACTTCTTCCTCTCAAAACAGAGTCCCTCTAAAGTCTTTTTACTGTCTCATTATTACTTCCCAGGTCTTCACAAACTCTTTAATCATTTTAAACAATATTCTAAAACACACTTCTCATTCTAGACCATGATGTTGCTAAACTTTTCCTTCATCATTCTTTCATCAGTCTTGCTGCAGTTACTCTCAGTTCTTTCTGTACTTGGCCTTCACTTGCACTTTGAGGTTGGGGTTTGGTAGGGGGTTTTTTTGGTTTGTTTTTTTTTTCTCTTTCTGTATAATTCCTCTGTAAACACAGTATCATAGCAAATCAACGTAGCATTCAAATTTAATAATGGCATATCTTCCTTTGTGTCCTATGTTTTCCTTACTGGTAACACTTCTACCAACTCAAATTTCAAAAACTGTGAAAATGGCAAACCAATCTCAATGACAATACACTCTCTTTCATTTCTTTCATTCTCCTAAGAGATCAGGATGTTTGAAAAGGGAATCCCTTCGCTTACCTAAGGAATATTGAGCTTTGTTCATTGCCAGAATGAATTGGAAAATAATCTCTATTGTTAACTAATTTAATGAGATAAATGTAACTTTATTACCTAACTCAAGCTAGGCTTAACAAGTTGGCTATAAATAGTGAGCATTACAGTGTAGCTGGCATACTTACACTCCATGACTTCACTATAAATGATTGGAAGGTCATACTAAGTTAAATTATACTTTTGCAAAATTTAACCTCTCTTTAGAGCCTATCAAAATGTCCTTATTTACTCCTCATTCAGAAAGAAACATTGCCAGCGTGATAACTGTAGTGTACTGGATGTCACTAATGAGAAGTACATTTGGCATAAGCAAGCAATGGCTTTTACCTTGAAGAAGGAGTAACAGATCTGTTAAAGATCAGAGGCATAGTGTGCAAGCACCACTTCCTCAATTCACAGAGATAAAAACTTGCTGACCGAAAATCACAGATCTGGGAGAGCAGCACATGTTTTTTCTTGAAGACATACACTCAGCCGACTGGTCATCTCCTGAAGTGTCAGTCTCAGGGGTTTTCAAGCTATCACCTCTGTTAAAAAGACAAAATTCGGTGTCCCTTGTTAGGAAGTATTTAGATAATGAGTATTTTTAAGGAAAGAAAAAATAACAGCTTATCAACCATGTGAGTTGTCACATATAAAGATTAATTCAGAATTTATTGTATTCTACACCCTTCATAGGTCTTTTAGCTCTTCAAAATGTGGCCCCTTAATTACCAAAACACTTTCTCAGCAAGAATACATAAAACATTTATATCCTTCCTTCTGAAGTGAGACAGGAACAAAGTCATTTGCAAATACGAAAAAGAAGGCACGAGGAAGAATATAGTGTAAGAGGAAAAGAAGTAGTCTTCAGAATTTCCAAGTACTTTATTCATCATTTATTACAAGTTTGCACCATATCCTCTCCCATGGTTCAATTCTGGACTTGCATCAGGATTATTTCAAATGCATTCATCAAACACAGGCATAAATACAGACCATAACAGTGACTAGACTCAGGACTCAAACAAAATTTAATTTGGCTGTTTCCCAAGTTAGTCAGACAAAGATATTTCAAAAGACATTAGTACACAGAGCTATTGTGGCCATATACAGCAGCAAATAATTACAATACCACATAATTACAATACCACCCTTTGATTCTTCAACTTTTGTGGGTGCATTTGCAGCTACTACTCAAATGTCCTTTCAAACACACCCAGTCGCCTGTGAAGAAAACAGAGCAAAACTGCAGACAAATATACAAATTTTCACTTTCTGGATTTTGAGACAGAAAAGGTTCTGGAGTCTGGTTCCATGTCAGCAATATTTACAAGATGGTTTGGGTTTATGGTGCCCGAGTGATGATTAGTGAAAATTCTCTGTTGGAATTACAGTTATGAACACTTTTTAATAACAGGAAGGCTTACAAATATTAGAATAAGGAGGTTGTGAGGTGAGGCAAAGAAATGCATCTCTTCCTCAGCCAGACTGATGACCCCAAATTACCCTAATAAGAACTGCATTGAACCAGATTGTTCCAGAGAGCTTACATCCTTAGAGTCTCTGACTCTTCTACTTTTCATCTACAATAAATCTTAGGGTGGTGTCTTACTAGCTAAAGAGACAGAAATGCAGTTAATAGTTTCCAAACAGATGGAAAATTTACTGGCATTCATGGGTCACAAAATACAAACACAGAAAGTAAAATAATGATTATGATTTTGAACAGTACTGTCACATCACTGATAAATGAGACTCCATACAAACTCATTTGGTTGTACGAACAGAAACACCTTCTTTAATAAAAGCAGACTATATACAACCTTCACTTTGACTTATATTTGGAGAATTAATTTGGTTTTCCTTATTTCAAATCCAGTTTTCAGAAGCTCTGTTTCTGGAAGTTCAGAATTCAGGTAATTTGTGTTAGTCCCCTTATTCCTAGGGACTGGAATAAATGCCCCAGCAAACTGTTTTCTACCAATATAAATTCGAGCACAGAACTACCACCAGCAAAAAAGCTCTGTATGTGTCATCAGGATCCTTGGTGGCTCTTGGCCATGCACCAATGTGTAAGTTTTATCTATAACTTCTTAGTTGTGGCTCAAAAACATTGGTATAAAAGCAACACATCAGCAAATAAATGAGAGTTCTACTTTTTAAGCCCACTGCAAAGTTTTTGCATAATAAATTCTATAACTCTAAGAATGGCTGTTTTCACAGATACTTTTCTTTAACCACACATATGGTATGTGTCTTTGCATTTCATAATGCTGATTTCACTCTTCCATAATTGAGTACAGTTCTGTCCCTACCATTACGCCAGAAAGGCAAAAACAGTAACAAAAACATAGAAAAATCACTGTGTAAAAGAATTTGATTGCAAGCTGTTTCCCTTGGGAGTAGATACAACTTTGGGATTTTTCCAGTTTTCTGTAAAAATTTAAAAGTTGACCTACTAGGAAACTTAAATGAAATGTATACAAAAAGAATGCCTTCAATATATGAAGGCACAATGACTGTGAGGATAAATACTGCACATAAAGTTGTCAGTTATGAGAATATCGCATTTCCAAGAGTTTATCATCAGAATGAAGTTTTGCTGAAAGTTTTCCAATACTTTAAATGTGAGCTCCAGGTTCTTTGTTAATTTTAAACTTATTGCTGGAATTTGTTGCTCTTTGTATATTTTTTATTGAAAGATAATTGATTTGCTTTGGTCCAATGCAGTTGGTCCATACGCTGAAGAGTGCTGGATCCCAGCAGTGACCCCCCACACTGCTGTGCTTGCCCAGTTCAGATACCACCAGAGACAGCTCAGTCCATAGGAAGGAGCTCTCATTTTGGAAGGGCTCTAGAGTTTCATGTAATGTGTAAATACCCCTGCTTGTAACAAATTGCCTGAAAAGGGTCACTTCAGGAACAAGTTAGAGCCTGTGTTAAAAGATGTTCACACAGCCTGAAAAGCTATGTGTGCTTCCCCTAATATTAGTCCTTAATCTTCTTCCAGGCCCTCTGAACCAGAAAAAAAAAAGAAAAATACTGTCTTCTAGAACTGAAACCATGAGCCTTGACACCAATCTCCATGCATTACACAATTTCCAAAAGCCCTAGCAATGCCTCCAGGCTGTTGGGGAAATGTGAGTGCTCATCTGGGACAAAACTAAAGGCTTTGTTTTACAAAAGAGGGGGGCAGAGAGCAGGATGGGAATGGAGCTCCCACTAAAAGTCAACGGGAGTTGAGACTTGAAGTAATTCTGAACCCTTTGAAATTCCCAGTTCAGTTCAGTACCCAAAAACACTTAATAAATCACAAGACCAGCAAGGGAAAGGGAAAACCTATCCCACATTAAACTGTAATTTCTACTAATTTCTGTGTAGGAAAATTTACTGGTACTCATTTCTCCTGTGAGAAGAAAAATCCCTCTATTAAAACAAATAGAAATCACACCTTTTTTTGGCATTTACAGCTTAAAAAAATTGGTACTTCAGTTTCCACGTTGTAGTTACAAACAGCACCTCCACTCCCCAAACCAAAGCAGGGAATCATATTCTCATGAAATGCATTAGGATTAAAAGTATTCACACTAGAACAAAGGCAACATGGGAGAGAACAGCTAATTCATGAGGGTTATATTAAACGTTCATTTCCCAGTAGGGAGATAAAAGCAAAACAAGTCTTTCAAGCTATCTTGACTCATTTTGTATCATTTTCAAACAGCAAGTCCTGAGAAGCTACAACCAATCCTTACACTACCTTTTGTAGCTGACACATAGAGTCTACTCGAAAAAAGAACATTTTCAGTCTTAAAAGACTGATAAAACAACCTCTGCTCCAGAAAACTTTATCCAGATTTACAGATGAACTCCTTGTATTGCCAGGATCGTAAGAAACAGGACAGTCCCCATAAAACTACTTGCTCCCAGAACAGCTGGCCCCACAACTGGAAACACATTTAGTAGTGGGATAAGTTCTGATATTTCCTCTGCTTGTTGGACTGTTCATATAACAGAGTCATGATATAACAGGACATTTGAGGGCCATCCCGATGATAAAGTAGATAAAAGCCAGTGTCTTCTTTTGCTCCTCTAAACTTACCAAGCAGACTGCTGCTGAATTTTTCTTTTCTATCCTATGGAGAGATGTTACAACATTACACTCAGATTCTGATCTTCTGATACTAAGCTTTTTCTTTGGCCTTTTACCCAGCCATGATCAAACTTCTTTTCCTCTTTCCTCACCCTTTTTTTTTTTTCCAGAGGCTTTCCTGTCTGACTCTAACAGCTGTTTGTCCTTTACAGGCTCTGTCTTCCCACACCTCACAGCTGCACTAACAGACTTTTCCAGCTATCTGCCCAGCCTCTGAGTCTTTCTTTTGGCTCTCCAGCAAACCCAGAATCTCCACCTGCATCTCCGGGTTATCCCCAACATTCAGAGCGGGATCTTGCTTTAATTTTACTGGCAACATTTTTTGATAGCAACATGTTTCCTTTTCTGTTTTTTTTCTTCTTAACCTCACTGGAACAAAGAAAAAAGCTAAGGCAACTATAAGGGGAAACAAGGATGTTTTACTATCAAGCACATGGTGAATAGAAGTCATAGAATCACAGAAATTAAAGCTGGAAAACACCCACCAGCTATTTGGTCATCTTGTCTGTCCCTGCCAGTGCAGGGCTGTTTTCCACAGTACTTTTAAAGGCAGTAGAGAGTGTAGAATTAATAATTATCTGACCTTTTACTATGGTTCACAATGACATTACTGTATCGCTTTCCAGCCTATTTTCTGTGTTCAGCTTTGTATATATACACCAGATTAGCTTCCCATTTCACTGCCTCCCTCTGTACCAACACTGATCTCTAACACCTTAGCCCAGGTCTTCCAGAGTGTGAAATTTTTATCTCTGATGTGGCCTTGATCTACTGAAAGAGATACACAGGCTTCAAATTCTATAATTTGAGCAGTTTATAAAGAACAGGAGCAATGGTGCTATCTTAGAGGAGACTTCCTTCTTATTCTTGTTGATGAGCTCTTCCTTCACCTTCCATGGTATCAGAGAACAACCATGGCTTGAATGGACCTCTACATATCATCTGATCCAAACTCCCACCCAAGGCAGGGCCAGGTCTAAACAGCATCAGGTAGTTTGGGTCTTTGTCCAGTTGAGCTCCAAGAATGGAGATTCAACGAGCTGCTTTGGCAATCTGTTCTATCACCCTGCCACCCTCACTGGGGAGAATTATTTCTTTCTATCTGATTGCAATTTTCTGTCTAGAAGCAGCAAGAGCAGTGCTGCTCCCCATGGAAAGGCAAACTGCAGAATGGGCAGAACACAACTGGTCAATTGACAGTTTCAGAGAAGGACAGATAGCATTTTCCAGGGTCCTTCTGGGATCAACAGAAGACAAGACAGGAGACAAAACTACCTACAGTGTAGGCCTGGAGTCCATCCTTGAGAACCAGCTAATAAGCTGGGACAACAGAAGCCAGTACTGTACCCCAGACCTGATCTTAAATGAAGTCTGCAGGCAGGTTGTGTGGGGTGAACATCTCAGTAAAGCTAGTTAGGGTCTTTAAGGCATATTAGTGCATCCACACTGCTGTCATTTCTCTTGCTGCTAGGTATGTCCACTGATTCTCTTCCATTCACTGTGAACCTCTGAGCGGAGTCTACCTTTATCTTCTCCATAAGCAGCTACTTATTGAGTAGGCAAGGGCATTGAGTAGTCTTCTTGTCTTAGACAAAACACAGCACTTCATACAGCATGTGCTCCAGACCTCAGCCATTCTGGTGTGGCCCTCTACTGGACTTTCTTCTGTATGTCAGTATCTTTCTTGTCTTTGTCCAGTCCCAAACTAGACACTGTACACCAGATGTGGTCTCCCAAGTGACCAGTGGAGAAGAATCCCTCAACCTGCTGGCATTCTGCTTGCTAATACAGTCCAGTTGTTGGTAGATAGCAGAGGACCCGTGCTAAGATATCAAAATGTGTTGCTGTCATGGTGGGATATGATAAAAATCTGAAGCCCATTCTTCTTTCTATAAAGGACAGATAAACTCCACATTCCTTCATAGCTCTGAGTGCAAAGTAACTTTACACTGAGTTTTCCCAGATCAACTGAAATGTTAATTACTTTGGATAATACAGCAGTTGAATGGCATTTATTATACTATTATTTTCCCATTCATAAATTGTATCATGTTCAAAGCAACAATCATAAAGGCAGAAATCACAGAAATAAAACCAGTCATGATATTTCTTGATGTAGTGTAATGAAATGCACTTTTGACATAGAGAAAAAATGTCACTGCAGGCAATAATCGCTATGGCACATTACCATCATATTCACCAACTTCTTCTCAGGAATGTACAAGAGCAACCTCAGCTTCACTGTTGCACTCAATGTCTTTATTTGTCTCCAAGAAATCTCAGAGAACGACTCAGATACAAAAAAAACACAATGCAAGAAATCAGAATTAAAACTAAAAAGAGATAAATGAGAAATTGACATAAACATGAATTAAAAGTCACAGAAGTGCAACTCTAATGGTGCATATGGGAAGGTGGAAGGGCCTACATAACATTCAGGGAAGTTTCAATCTGGAGACTACTGGTATAGGGAAAATACAAAGTCTGAAAAATAACTTTTAGAAACTTTGAGGTTTTCATTCAAAACCAGTGAGAATTTATACTGAGATCAGTGCAAGAGCTGTCACCCCAGTAAGCTACATGAACATCATAAAACTTTCGAAGCTTAGTAATGTGTGATAGATCTGGTAAAAGTTGACTTTATGACATTATTTTTGAAAAACAGTTTCTGCCAGCAGAAATAGATGTATTTGCTAACACACACACACACAAATAAAAAACCCAAACAAACAACCTTTTACAAATCTGAAGGATTTAACAGGCAAATACATCTTGAGACCTTGAGGCCTTCAGGTACCTGGCATTTTTACTCAAAACTTACTGAGACATTATCTTTAGTGACAGTTTTGTCTGTGCACAGATTGAACAGAAATTCAGCCTGGGCCTCAAAATTAGACTCCGCTGGTTTACTTTTTGCCAGTCCTTTGGATGCATGACATTTTTCCACTGGTTTTGCCAGCAGTGGGAATTCTGTTTCATGCTCAAGCAGTGAAAAACTCTTCCTATCCCTGTTAGGTATGGTGGGCCTCAAAATTTTGACAAGTACATCAAAAATTCTTATTTTATTAGGCAAGAAGCTCAAAAATTTTCATTGATTTATCCAGAGGCATTTTATTATAGCTACTTGTAACGTTCCTAAGAAAGGTGCTTTGTATGTATTTTTGCCTTGCCGAGACTTCTGTGTTCTTTTTACGTAGTTCATTAAAAAGAGCCTTCTAGCAGAGATTTTTATGATCTACATTTATCTGGTAAAAAAAGGCTGAGCAAATGGTTCATTAATAATGTTGAAACAAAACACCCACTTTAAAAAAAATGAAACCTACTGGTGCCAGACCTAAATTCATTTCTGCTTCCAAACCATAGCCTTAAAATGTTTAAATATGTCATTTGTTTGATAATTTTTTCCACATGTTTGCTACCTTCTGTGACAAAAAATGTCGCTCCATACACATTCTTTCTGTCCTACTTCTAGCTGCTCAAATGTACCCTGTAGTACAACATTTTTTCATAGCTACTGAGTTAAGTAGATCCATTTTATACAGTTTTGTAAAAATAGCAAGTCATCCCAGACAGGGTCTTCAGATGGTTCTAATCAGCATCAGTCCAGAGAGTTCAAGAAACTGTACTAACACAGACCAGCTGAGGATCTGCCCCCCCTTTATGTTAGAAGAGAATGAAACCCATTTTTCTTTGGTCTTTCTTTGGCTTTTTAATATGTGAAAAAAAGGATTATATTCACTCTCTATGAAATTCATCCCCCCTCAAAATCAGCTCATGCCAGCCTGTGCACCAATGGAGTACATTTTGAGGAATGTACATACTTGTAGGCAAATCTTTCTATTCTTTATCCTAGTGAATCCTTTCACAAGTGTAGAAAGCTGGCAACAAAAGGAAAAGCCAAAATTCTTGTGAGTTTTGATGAAGGGTTATAAAAACATCGCTGGTGCCACTGACCTTTCCAAATTCATTGTCTAGCCCCATGCTAGTAAATATTACTACTTCCCCATGCAGTAGACTGGAGGAAGGTCCCTCCTGCCAACTGCACGTAAAATCACAGCAGCGTACGTCAGAAGGTTATGTTTTGGGCAGGCAGATGCAAACTTTGTCCTTGCTTGGAGCACATCATCAATGCCACGAGAGCAAGATTGTGCTAATCCCCACCGTGAGGGACATTACAAGTCTCCACTGTGAATTCAGCATTACAGTAATGGGAGCCACCTTTTCTGGATCAGAGCTAGTTCATACCTCACCACTTTGGAGTAAAAATAAAATTGTATTTGCCTGCAACATATAAAGACACATACACCATTATCCATGACACTACTGTGTTTTTAAGGAGCACGGATGCAAGGTCTCAGCCTGATCAAACATTCAAGCCCTAGACTAATATTCAGAATATGGACAGTCAGTAACATTGCTCTCAATGCCTGTTTTCAATGAGATACATAATTAAGTACTTTGCTGGACCAGGGTCTCAAATAATCATGCACTGGCCATTTTGCAGACTGAACCATTGCCACCATATTCTGCCCATGTAAAATTATATTGTCATTCCTTATTTGTCTTCCTCTGAATCAGTAACGGGTTAAGTGACTGGGGCAGAGCAGCTCTTCTGCACAGCTGATTCCATTCTAGTAATTGTAAAAGAATGTCCACGCATCTCATTTGGAAAGCTCTGCATACTTATGTTGCTACATTCAACTGGTAATATAACGTAGTAAGCATATGTGCAAGGAAAGAGAAAAGACAAGGGTCTCTCAGATGGCAGAACAATTTTGCTTCTTTTTAAGGAGCTCAAAGAAAAGCTGCCAAGTTCCAGCCACAGAGCTGAAGTAGCTTTGTTCACTGCTAGAAAAAAAATTATAATGGACAGCTAAAAGTATAGTGGTTGCTTTCTCTGTCCTTTCCTGCCCATCCCTCCCTGTCCCCAACTGCTTTCTGACTTCAAACAGTGAAAGTCTCTTGATGTAGCTCTTCTTTCTGGCTTCTTAATACTGGGAGAGAGCATCTCTACTAATTGCCACAATCCTGATAATCCTGTTCCTTCTGTAGCAGACATAGTGCTAATGACCAGTGTGAATCAGAGGTGCTTATTAACAAGTAATGCCTTTACACCAGATTACAAGGATGCTGTATATAGAGAAGGCTGTTGTATATTGACATGGACCCCGATCTGTTGTTTTTTGTCTCTACCCTGCTATTGAGGTATCTTTATTCCATTATTGTTTTTTTCTTCAAATTCCCTGTCCCTGCTGCTCCATGATTAACTAGGCTGTGTACAAGGGTATTAGTAAGATTCCCTGTCTGCAGCAGTGCTTGCAGCCCACCTGCATCTGTTTTCTTTTGATTACCAGTGGGGATTTCTGTGTGAGATGGTCCAGCAGTTTTTGGTGCTACGGAAAATTCAGAGACTTCAGAAGAAAGGATTAAGAAATAGAGGACAAGGAACAGAGAAGGTGAGCAGGAGATTATTTTTTAAAAAGTAGAAAAAAAAATGAGTAAGGAGGTGAGGAGAGGTGGTAGTGAGGATTAAGGAGGGGAGCAGGCTGAACGAAAACTGCAAAGAGCTACCTACTAGATTCAGTGTTTTTCAGAATGACCAGTCATGCTGACCATCAGCACAAAAGAGTAACACAGGGAAGTGAAAGATATTAAGAGGCTAAAGTGGTCTTCAGGACAGCTGCAGTGTGTTTGAAAAGCTGGGGAAAGTTGACACAACATCTTGAAGAGCCCTTTTTAGGATGAATCTTCATTTCAAACAGGTACTTTAACATCTTTGCTGACAGAATGGAAAGGATGCTCACCTTCTTTTTCTGGTATTGAAATCTAGTAATGGTCTGCAAATGGGAAAGATTAGGAAGGCTGGTGTAACTCTACGATTGCTGCAACAGGGACAAATTTGGCCAATGCAGAACAAAGCTGGCTGGGAGTCTTATAAATCAACCTTCCTGGTGGTAGCTGAGTACTAGTCCCAGCTGAAATAAGGGCTAAAGAGGCATATGAACAGGAAAAGAAACAAACCAAAAGTTTAACTAAACAACTTAGTACATCAGGAAGAAAAAAAAAAAAAAAAAAAGGAAAGAGGGAGAAATATCTTGGTTTGAGTTCAGGGTAAAAGTTCACATAGTTCTTACTGTAACTGAGCCATTTCACACAAACCATCTGCAACTGTTCTAATGGTCCCCTTATACTTTGCCATTAAAATATCTTCAAGTCAGTCAAAATCTAATTTTTTCTTCAGGTAAAATTGCACTCTTTTGGACAAAAATCTCTTAAATCTTTTCCTACTCATTCATTACCATTTTTATAGCCAAGGAACTGGAGTCCTTGGATGTATATTCAAGAGCTAGATTGACAAAGTAACTTAAGCACTATTAAGCACTATAAGACATGTCCCCACTAGTGGGGAAGATCATCAACCATAAGCTAGAAGTCTAAGTTTCTTACATAATGAGTTAGGTACTTCCAGATAGTAGTGAACATGTAGTGCATGAGGGAAAATACATGCAGGTAGCAAGAAATGCCAGCTTGGTATATAAATCAGGAAAAGAAATGAAGTAAACTTATGTATTTCAGAGCTTAGAAGTGTGCTAGCCACTCAGCATTGTATATGGAAAAAAAGGAAAACGAGGCAATATTCCTTGAGTCACTACCACCACCACTATTTGATGAAGAACCCATGGCATTTGGTGTGTTCACATGGCACCCAGCATTTTCTCAGATTTTCCAGACTATTTTTTCCAGATTTTCTCAGACTACACAAGCAGAGGAACATCTAATCTGTGGATCCTCAAAATGCTTGACTGAGTGGGTGAGGAGTAGCAGTAGTGCATGAGACAGGCACCCCACTATTGATGACACTCAAAGCTAAGGCCTTGCTATGTACAGTTCATAAAAGCAACGTAAGTATGTAAGGAATGTGAATGCTGAAGAAAATGGTACCTACAGACTTCAGCTGCCTACAGGCTGGAAACTGCTCAAGAGGAATTTGAGGATTAGGAGTTTGAACTTGGTCATCTACTGTGGGGGTTAGATGAACTAAACTCCACATCTTTGGGGGATTTATCTCTGAGAGCTCTATCCAGAGGCATTTGGTCAACTAGAAGACTGTAAACACCTGTTCACATCAATGCTATCCATTTCTTTTGCAACTTTTTTGTTAGCTGTCTGCTTTCTTCACAGTCTTCCTCAGCAGATGCAACTACACACAAAGTCATAACCCTGAGGCAGAAATGCTGTCAGCTTTCACACAGTGCTTATACTTCTTGGCACTGGCTGCACCAGAAGCTGTGCATGGAAACAGTCCATTTTCCAGAGCTGGAAACAGCTATTGCCTGCGACCGTTATGCCACAGCACCATTTCTATGGAAGTATCGTTGGAAAAGAATTTATTTCTTTTTTCTTGATTTGTTTGATTTGATTGCCTGGAATCAACTGGAAAGTCCCATATCTAATCTTATTTTGTCTGATAATTAGTAACTTTGTCAGATAGCTTTCTATAATGCAAATAATTTGTTTCTATATAGCACAGTATTAGAAACAATCCAAAACCCTTAGACAAAAGGCCTTCAGCTCCTACTCATGTAGGGTGTGAAGAATGAAGTCAAACTTTTCTTTTCTTGGAGACACTTCATTTTGCCATTTTTATTTGCAAAGTTTGTATGTAGCTTCAATAAGAAGCTTTAAAGGAAATGTTTATAATGGCATACTGAAGGCAAGACAGTGATTCAAATGGAAAAGGTTGTTAGGATACAAAAAGAAGCAAAGAACATCCACTTATGGAAAAAAGCCAGATGATGGAAGCATAAGCAGACTCAGTGTGTTAGTATTACCATGAGTACAAGGTGATAGTCAGGATGGATCAAATCTGTGCGTAGCTCTAAAAATCAGGGGGTCTGATTCTGTTTTTTTTCAACACAGTTAATACTGATAAAGCCAATGACCTACACAAGTCTAAAACTGATGTGACAAAGGAAAAATCAGCCGTTGGGAGTGTAATTTAAATCTGAATTTGATGATGGAAAGGAAGACAGTGAAGGTAACACAAGACAGAGGCAATACAATTCCTGAATAAAAAAAGCAGTCTAGGTACACCATTCTGGGCATCCTGTACTTTAGAGAATAGGCATTTAAAGGGGAGAGGGAAAAAAGAAACTGAAATAGTCAAGGGCACAAGTGATTAAAGCTTCAGTAAAAATTTCAATTGAGGAATCTGGCACCTTGTCACAAGTTAGAGGCTTATAAATGAGCAAAATGTGGCAATTATTTACTGCACTAAACATGGATTCCATTTTCATGATACTTTCCTTTTCACAACTTTGCACAGCAGGTGAGCAGCTGCCTTCTGCTGGTGGCCATGGATGAAGTTCCATCACACATCACATCTCATGCTTTCAGCACTCCTCCTTCTCCACTTCCTTTTCATGCTCCAAGGAACTTTTTGCATCCCCAGCACAGCCCCTGTGGGAACTCATGTAGCAGAGGTTGGCTCACCCTGTGATCTGCTGCCCTGTCCAGGACCAACAGAAAAAGGAAAGGCGATGGCGCTGAGATGCATTTGGACTATACTACAGACCTGAGGTCCTGCCAGAAGACATGCACAATTCCGCCCCAACCTAATGCCATGGCTCATTCTATTTAGTCAGAGAAAGCTTATAAAATGCTCAGTCTCCCCTCTTTCAGCATGAGTTTCCTACAGTTGCATCTCAAATGGTCTTCCAACTGAGTGTATATAAATAACCTTCTCTGAACCTGGAATAGTTTTGATCTTTTTTATGTATCCCCACCTGACACAGCCTTAACTGCTATCACACAGGTAGCTTGCTCATTATACTACTCCATACTCTGCTTCAAGTTATTTTTCTTGAAAGGCTGCACTGCATGACACCCCCAGCAAGACATTGCACAAGTCATGAGAGATCATGTGATATTGCAGGTAGTTTTTTACCATGTATATCCAGATGAGTGAATTAGACATTTCCTCTGACCCTGCAACCACTGGTACCACCAGTTTTCCTCTCCATTTAACCCATTACTATAACTGTCTCTCACCAGAAATGTTTGGTACTTTCTGAAAGCAAGGAACAAGGAAACTCCAAAGCTCTATTAAAATGGGTATGCAAGCTTTCAACAGCCTCCATTATCTTCTGCCACCAGTAGCATCATGCTGTTGTGATGTGTTTAGGGGAAAACTCTGTGATGCTTGCAGTCATCTTTCAATGAAGAAAGATGTGAAGTTCCTACTGAAGTTCAGAACACTAAACTGTGGGAGCCAACACCTAAATGCAGCCCACTTGCAGGACCTATGACACAATAAGCTAATGAATCATAGGATGTTTCAGTAGGTGTTATTCGATGAAGTACATGAAATACAGAAACAAACTGAAATCATTGAAGAGAGATCAACAGAAAGGTCAAGCAAACATTAAGAGAATTACAGAAAATTTGTCCCTGGGAAAAAAGAGTGAGCACTTCTTGGGCAGGATGCTTTCAGGAAAGGGTGTTGAAACTGTACTGCAAGAATCTGTCTTCTACTGTTTGACTTAAACTATATTCCAGGAGCAAGGTGATCATGTACTTATGCCCTTGAAGATGTAGAATAACAGTGAAACATGATGAAGCCTAACCGTACTCAGCCGTGAGACTATTAACTGGTCTGTGGATAAACGTATCGCACAAGTCACCTTTGCTATTGCAAGCTGGACTTAAATACTCATTTTGTCAGAAACCCTTCAAAGTATCCCCATGTTTAAAGAGGGGCGGGCTGGGCAGTTTCCTGAGTGACCTGTTTTCTTTCAGTGAAAATCTTTCAGCCAGAAAGAAAATCTACCACAAATCTGTCTTTTCCCAAGACATTTTGGATTTTGACGCTTTTAAAACAAAAAATGTGTTTTGAAGTTTTGGAAGGCAAAATTCTTTTTCTTAAGAAATTGAAAATGGTGAGACTCCAGGCCCAAACTGTGCTGGGGGCTCAAGCGTCCAGTGTAGCTCGTGGAGGAAAGAAGGAGGCCGCTAACCCAGGAAGCTGGGAACTTGTAACAGAAAAAAAAAACAAACAAAAAAAACCCAATAAAAGCAGGAAGAGGGCAATTAACAGCAAGGGTCTTCTTCCTAAATCTCTTATCCCCACCCAGAATGGCTTTGCAGTTCTGCAGGGGGCTAATGAGGAAACACACACCTCGCAACATGAACACCCACCTAATGCACTGGTAAAGAAGATCACTACTGATGCTGCCAGGAAAAAGTGGTGTGTCACAGTAGTAGGGGACTCTACTTTGAAAGGAACAGAGGCAGCCATCTGCTGGCCTGACCCAGTCTCAAGGGAGGTGTGTTGCCTACCAGGGGCTCGGATGAGGGATGTTGTAGAGAGGCTGCCTGGTCTAGTAAGTCCCACTGACTATTACTCACTTCTAGTGATCCATGTGGGTGCTAGTGATATAGATAGCAGTAGCCCAGAGAACATTAAAGAGGCCGACAGAGCCCTGGGAGAGGTGGTTGGGGGCTCTGGAGCTCAGATTGTCTTTTCGTCAATTTTCCAGGGTAAAGAGAAGGACCTTAAAAAGGCTAGGTGGATTTGGCAGGTTAATAAATAGAACAGTGGTGCCATAGTCAGGGGTTTGGGTATTTAGAACATGGGACTCAATTTAGGAGGCCAGGCCTACTGGAGGCTGATGGAGCTGGTCTGACAATGAAGGGGAAGAGCGGTTTTGGTAGGAGGCTTGCCAGGCTGGTCAAGAAAGCTTTAAACTTGATGTGTTGGGGGAGGGGGGCATCATTCTATCCCAGCACTTCCAGTCAGTTGCCAGCACCTATAATAAATACTCAGAGCAATGTGGAGATATTTCAGCCACTCCAGCCAATGAGCTGGCTTCATTTGGAGCTCAGCTCAGATGCCTCTATCAAACACCCATACTATGGAGAACAAACGAGGAGTTAGAGATATGTGCACGTCTACGGGGATACGATTTAACAGGTATCACAGAAACATGGTGGGATGGGTCCTATGACTGGAGTGTTGGAATGGAAGGTTACAGGCTCTTTAGAAAAGACAGACTCAGCAGATGGGGAGGGGGAGTTGCTATTTATGTTAGGGATAGGCTGGAGAGTACGGAACTCTGCCTGAGGACAGCTGAGCAGTCAACAGAAAGTTTGTGGGTCAGGGTCAAAGAGAGAACAGCTATAGGGGACATTACTGTGGGGATCTGTTACAGACCACCTGATCAACAGGACCCTGTGGATGAAACGCTCTATAGACAGATAGGAACAGCCTCACGCTCACAGGCCCTTGTCCTTATGGGGAACTTCAACCATCCTGATATCTGTTGAAGGGATGGTACAGCCCAGCACAAGCAATCCAGGAGGTTCCTCGATTGTGTGGAAGACAACTTTGTTCTGCAAATAACAGAGGAGCTGACAAGGAGAGGTGCCATGCTTGACCTCGTGCTCACCAACAGGGAAGGGCTGGTTGGAAATGTGACGCTCCAGGGCA
>JANHGB010037238.1:0-37857 GCA_026283785.1 Coracopsis vasa | reverse complement strand
TCAACAAAACAAAAAATATCAAAGTGTGTTCTGTAAGCAGGAAAATGAGGATGATGTTATCAGTGTGTCAAATAGGGCATGCAAGAAACATTGAACAGAAATGCAAATGGACTTGTGCAGCATGGAGTACATGCTTCCATGTTTCCTCTTCCGTCTCCTCATACCTCATAGTTTTTCCTCCTCAAATGAATAGAATTAAATCAAAGGCTTTTGACTTCTGAGGAGCAAAATAACCCAATGAACTGTAATTCAAATTGATTAATATCGGATTTGGAAGCAATACATTTAATCCATTTTGTTCTGCTGTTCCAGAGACTTAGCAGGGGATGCAAGAGTAACCTTGTGCAAATATTTGGCCTAGATCTTCCTTTAAAATATTTTCCTGACCATTTTGAAAAGAAAGAAATCAATTCAACTTCCCTCCACTAAAAATTTTTCAGTTGTTAAAGAAGCTGCTCAGTTGCTGGAGGACTTTGCCCGATCCATTTAGAATTAGATGATGATTATACAATCAATTAAACCATCTGACATGCTGAATAAATACAAGTGCTTTATCATTTTAATGAGCTTATGTACCGTTAAGTATTTTTTTTAGTTCTTTGCATGTGTTTTCTGCATGTATTACTGAATACACATGCTTAAAGAGACGGTCACATGGGTGACCTATATTTGAAATACCAGAGCAAAACTAAATAGGCATCATGAAAAATCAGATACAAGATAATTCTTAGGTGTACGGCCCAAAAGGAGATGTGAGAAACATTCAATGCCCACTGTTGCACAAAATCTGTCCTATGAATCTCCATTTTAAGATGAAGCATACTGAGGTTTTATAACATGTGTAACTAACTCTACTGTGTGACATGGTGTCTGGAGAGCAAGGGATTTGCCACTATCTTGTGTGTGTGCCCTGTTGCAGATCAGCAGAATACAGCTGAGAGAAAACATTTGCATTATATGCATAATGAAGTTCTTCCTTAGAATACCACCTTTAATTGCTCACACCTTTTTTTAATTTTTTTTTAATTTCCTTATTTTTTTTTACCAAACAGGAATCCCAACTGCTATATTTTTGTGTGTGTGGTGGCACCATTATATCTACTGCTGTTTAGGGACTGAACAGAAAGCTCAAGATAGCATTTCCAGCGAAAGCCCCTAACATCATGACTGACTTTGTGTTTTATGGGATTTTAAGTGTGTCTTTGGGGTGTTTTTAATAGGCTTTGTTATCATCTACATCTTCATTTGTAGAAAAGGTGTAGGGAATGCAAATGGTGGATCCTAAACATTTATTATTTTTATTAAAATATGGCTTTGAATACCTAGTCTCATTGGGCTACATGTCTCGAGTAGAAACATTAAAATAGAGATGTTGTATGCCCTGAAGTGCATCTCTGATGGTAGGTAGATCCCTGGGTGAATAGAGATCTGAATGTTGTAAGTCAGATATATTATTGTCCTCCACAGAGAATTTGCTAAATTTTATTACAAATATCACCTTTATTACAAAAGGTAAGATGTATGTTCTATCCAAGATCATCACAGGTGGCTGGTTTTAATAAACAGCTTTTCTTACTATGGGAAAAAAACACCCTTGTGTCTCTTTTACTGTCAAGCAGGTCAAAATTATTATGTATAGTATTCGGGTGGGAGTTATATTACTCTTTCTCAG
This sequence comes from Coracopsis vasa, assembly GCA_026283785.1. Taxonomy (NCBI): domain Eukaryota; kingdom Metazoa; phylum Chordata; class Aves; order Psittaciformes; family Psittacidae; genus Coracopsis; species Coracopsis vasa. The sequence continues at coordinate 36,185 of JANHGB010037238.1, read as the reverse complement.
TGAGGGAATTCTGTTGTTTAATTCTGAGGGATGGTGTGATTTACCATAGATAGTGAACAGGGAAGTTGCAAGAAGAATACCCTTTTTAGCTAATTAAACTAAGTGGGGACATTTTTTTAACCTGCTGTCCTTCAAAGTGTTCTGGGCAGGAAGAGATGAGAGGTATGAACGGAACAACCATGCTCCTTCAAATTAGAGAAGCAGCAAAGAATGGGGCAGAATCTATTCCTCTTTCACTGGTGATTGCAGGCAGAGTTTCAAAAGTCCTGTAGCATAGCTTAACAGAGTAGTTAGTATTCATGCTCGACTTAATGAGAGAGGATTCATCAACGTACACCCTTTGGTGAAAATTATCTTCATTCTGTAGCTGTCATGAGTGTTTTCCCTTTTCTTACATGTCACTTGGGCCACACATGAAGCTGCTCATGCACAGCCTGGTACTGCAGCCATGACTTGCATGAGCAACACCGAGAAGGACAGGAATGTCTCATGTGAGCAGGATCGAGCTGAGTGTGCCTCTGCTTTTCCTGCCATCTGCTGCTTGCTAATGCTCTTGCTTATCTTGGCCACTTTATTCCCCAGGTACACTTTCACTGGTATTTATACTTTTGAGTCACTGATAAAAATATTGGCGAGAGGATTTTGCATGACAGAATTCACCTTCCTTCGAGATCCCTGGAACTGGCTGGATTTCAGTGTTATTGTTATGGCGTAAGTAGCATTCCTTTGTATTTTTCAAGACAGTGATATGCAGTAGGACTCTTAAAGAATTGTCTGGTTGTTCTCTTTTTTATCTTTTGCTCAAATTGTACCGACAGTGAGAAAATGCTGAAGTGTATTCAGATGGAGAGTTTTTTTCCTGAGTGGTTTCAGAGGAAGAAGTCAGGGGAATTCTCAATTCTGTTCTCTCAATTCACTGAAATACTTTGGAGAGGTTATATACTCTGTGCTCCACGGAGAGCTGTTTGTATATCTGTAATAATACTTGCCTATCTAATGCAATTTTGGGAAGCTTTAGACCCCTGAATAGAAAGTATTATAAGTGTGACTGAATACTCATGTATTTAAATCCTCATTTATACCCTATCTATCCATAACACAACCAAAACTGGTTTTGCTTTCTTCACTTCACAAACCCTCTTCACCCTGAAAGTAATTACTATTTTACTGCAATAGAGAATTGATTTAAAAGCCTGTGAAACTTGTCATATATCTTGGGAATAGAAATTTGCCCCTCAAACATGATATTCCCCTTCAGATGTATACTTCTACCTAGATTACTAGAATTCACTGAAAACTTGTGAGGTTCTGGTGCTTTGAAAGAGCTGATGGATTTGTGGCATCTAGACAGCTGAAAATGCATGGGGGTAGGGAAGCAGTCAACCACAGCTCGGAGCAGACCCAGAGTCAGCCCAAGCTCTGGCCAAAGGCAGATGTCTGGCATTGTTGGTATCTCCAGCTGAAAACCAGAAAGCTGAGCTAGAAACCCAGATTTTCTCCCTAGTTAAAGAAGAGAAAAAAGCATGTGAAAAGCACGTCATCTTGAAGTGGAATCAGGTTAGATATGCCCTGAAAGGCTCAATTTCCTAATCATAGAAGGACTTCATCTGGTCTCCCTATGTTTTCTGCTTAATGATACTTATATTCTGTTCTGGTTTTAGTTGAGTTCTTGCTGCCATCTTTAAACCTCATAATACACAGTGTTAAGTGAGGTGCAAGCCTGTTAGCACTTCCATTTGAGCTGAACTCCTGGGCCAGATATATTTGAATGGAACCAAAATCAGGAAAAAGTATTCAACCCAGCTTAGTTCAAACACCAGTGAGGGCCACTGAAGTTGATAGCACAACTCAGGTAGTGTGCAGGGATCAGGACCAGTATTCAAGGAGTGTCTGGATGATGCTCTTGGCTAAATGGTTTAGCTTTAGGTAGTCCTGTGAGAAGCTAGGAGTTGGACTCAATGATTCTTATGGGTCCCTTCCAACTTGAGATAGTCTGTGATTCTATGAACTTTAGCAGCATTTAGCAGAACAGCATGAAGTTATGTAAAATGTATGTGGACTTCGTTGGGAAGACTCCCGTTTATTTTAGTAGACTTTGGATCATAGCCAGCTCTAGGCCTGATCCTGGTGTCTGTTACTGCATTCCTATGGATTTGGCTGAACTGGCATCTGGCCGTTGTGATAAGCTTTCAAAAAATGCAACGCAGATGGGAAGGAGTTTTTGGAGGTCAGCACACATTAGGTATTTTTCTCAGCTCAAATTTGCCTTAAGTAGTGCTAAGTGCAATTCTCCTGCAGCACTGAGAGGCAGGACAGAACAACACAAAGCATCACCAGCCTGCTGTGCTGTACATCAGACAGGTGGTAAGAGCAGTGTGTGATAGTTCATCTGTTTGTGAGTTAGGATGTGAGTTTATTTGGAGGTCTCTGAATTCAAAACAACATGGAGAGTTTCCATGCATTGGTTCCCTCTATTCTACAAGGAAGAATGTTTTAGACAGTTGAGGCAGAAAGGAGGAGGGAAAAGGACAAGGGAGCCACAGTTTGCAACCTTTGCAATGCATCTGCTCCATCTCATCTTCTCAGCTTGGGTGGAGACTGGGGCATCACCCCCAGCTCTGCAGAACTCCTCTGGGAACATCTCTTTACTCTAACTGAAATTTGAGTCTGAACAGTCAGTGTGATCTTCACATGTAAAATGAATCCTCCTTCCAAGTATGCAAGCAGCAGATAGGACAGAGCATTGAATAATGGACTATTCTGATATGATTTATCCTTCATATAAATCCAATTTGCAAGTAATTTAAAGTAATATTGACCACACAGGTAACTCTGGTATTGTTTTTGCTTGTAACTAGTTATTTCTGTGTCTGGAAAAATAGATGGCATGAGGGTTCAAAATGGGAGAGCCTGTTAAAGGGGCCATGAGATTTAGATGGACCGAGGGTTTTGAGCTAATAGAAAATCTGATTCTTTCACTGATGTGTGTTCCAGTGGAAAGACCATCACTTGCTTTAGAGTTGCTGCCAAATAACTTCTTGCCTCCTCTTTGAGGCAGAAATGGCACAGATTGGGGTACAGACAGCAGTTTTAAATAGCACACTAGTTAGTGAAAGGTGCCACAGGTCTCCAGGGCTTTTCTTCCACCCTGTGCTAGCAGACACAGCCATGGCCCCCTGAGGGCCATGGATGGGTTCAAGGGAAAGTAGGAAATTATGAAACTGCCCCTGTTTAGATCACTCTTTCCCAGTCAAGTGAGTACTTTCCATTTCAGGCAGCTGTAACTCTGGGTTGGAAAGTGCCCTGCCAACAGCTTAATGACAATAAGCAATTCCCTGGCTAGCAGGAAAATTCAGGATGGGAATTTCAGTTGCTTCTCCCCCCCCAGTTTGGAGGAACTGGTCTGCTGCAATTTCATCCAAGAAATGGCCAAAATAAGTCTTAGAACTAACTATTGTGAGCAAGCAGCAGTAATATTTGCCTCATATGCTTGTTCCCATATTAATAATGTGTTTTTACAAATCTCTAGTCAGCAAAATCATATTCCCATGGAATTGCTTCTCCCCAGATAATTTTTTTCCACCCTTGTATGTCGCATAAGAGTTTGGGAGAGAAGCACTGCGTAAACCAGGGGAGGAAACAGGTAAATCTTTTCCCAGATTCCCCTATGAGATTATGAGGAGGAGAAGCAATATTGCTCTTTCAGGCTATAATCTGGATTAGTAGATATGGAGAGGATGCTTTGTCCTCCCCAGAGGCCTTTGCACAAAACCCACTTAAGCAGGCTTTGTAAAATAACCAGGTGAGTTTTTAACTTAATGTGCAAAAACAAATGCCTCAAAGATGTGGAATGTATAAATGAAATTTAATGGTTATTTAATAGTGAAACTAAAAAGTCCAAGAGCTGTTTTGTTCAGAGGATACAATGGTGACTGTGCTTTTACTGTATAGCAACTCGGAGGAATAAATTCTGTAAAACACTGATAAAACCAAATGCATCCCATAGCTGACCCTCCTGGCAGCATTCAACTCAGATGTGGCATGGGTCTTCATGATGACCAAAATAGGCATGGCAGTGAAGAGCTGGGATTGGTATTTTAATCATAAATAGGTTTTAGTAGGATTGCAATTATATTCATTCAAAATCCATCTTCCTGCAGCCAAAGGTCATGGATTTGATGTACAAAACAAAGTAAAATCTTAAACATCTCTTGAAACCAACATCTGCTTTAGCACAGAATGCAGCATCTTAGAATAAATAGCCAAGCAGAAACATTTGCACTGATATTTTCAGATGCTGTGCTATATGTAGTTTGCAGAAGCTATTATGTGAAAATTACTTGGGTGTTTGAAGATTTTATTTTTTTAAGAGCAGCAAAATAACTCTTAATGTTTCCTATAATGTAAAGAATTTTTTGTTAAGCTACATGATTGTGAAGTTTTTAAAGTATTTATTGCTGAACAGCACAGTAACAAAGTTAAATGAATAGTTTTAAAGAATTGATGCCTATTAGATAAGTTTAAGAGTTCAAGAAACATTTGAAATCGTGTATATTAAGGAAAAAATGGGACAAATGGCATCAAATAACAGCCTGAAAAAGTGGATGCATCTCTCATTCGGCTGCATTTGCTCCCACTTTTTATGATTGCATTCTTCATTCAGACAAGTTTCATACTCTATTGTATAATTCCAAATAACTGTGACTTAATTCTACAGGTATGTAGGAGAATTTGTGAAAGTAGGCAGTGTTTCACCTCTTCGGACTTTCAGGGTATTGAGAGCTTTAAAAACTATTTCAGTAATCCCAGGTAAGAAGCCCTGATCCTTACATTTTGGCTCTCAGCTACAAGTGATTCTTTCTCTGTCTCTCTTTGTCCCTTTGACTGTTGTTTTTTTTTTGCTGGTGTTTTGTCATTGTCTGTGTGTGACTTTCCCTTGTTACAGATACATAACTGAATTTGTGGACCTGGGCAATGTCTCAGCCTTGCGAACGTTCAGAGTACTGCGGGCGCTGAAAACAATCTCAGTCATTTCAGGTGAAAATCAGGTTAAACACTCCGGCTGCAGTTAAAGCCTACATGCCATTTCCAGTAGTAAAAACAGTAATTACAAATAACTTAACCATAGATGCTGATCAGGAAATGGAGGAATGTAGGGAATGTGACCTGTCAATAGAATACATTTTTCGTATGTTTTTCTAATACCATTTTTGTGGGCAGAAGGCATTAGAGTGCCTCCAAAATTACAGACCTCACTATGACGAGTGCTGCTGTAAGAACGGTGGTATACGGTGGCTTGTGAATCACACACACAAAGTACTCATTCATGAACCATATGAAAATTGCAATGAAACTCTTCTAAAGTCATCAGATATTGATTTTTAAAAATGGAAGTTTAATGACCTTAAAATGCATATTTGTGTTTGAAAGTGCATCAACAGAGGAATCTAAGTCTGTGCCATGAGTTGAGGTTTCAAGACTGCAGGGATAGATAGCCTAATTTGTCATGGTGTTTATCCATTTGCATGTGATAGAAACACTGTTTAAATTTCAGACCCTGAAGAGATCAGAAAATGTTTCATCATTGATTTTAGTAGGTTCAGCATTTCATCAACTCCAATATTCTTACCTTTGCAAGGATATGGTTACCTCCCATCAAGAAATAAATCAGTATTTTACCACAGATCTGGTAGATTTTTCATAGCTTTTTATCTAATCTATTACTTCTTCTTAAAATATTAAATAATATTTACTATTAAGTAATTAATGCAGAGATGAGTCCAATGAGGACTGACTATATGACAATAATTTCTTGCCAAGCATTATCTATGGACAGGTCTCATTCAGCCTCAGTGTTTAACATCTCCAACCTGCATGACAAGGTAGAGAAGATAGCAAAAAACCATGCATGGTAGATCCTATCAGTGATTATCCTGAACAGATGTTGGCAATTACACATTAAAAATATTCAAAGACCTGCTCAGATTCTCACACACAGCTCTTTCAAGTTAGGAAGGCTTTTCCAACCCTTATTATGCACATCTACACTGTAATAGAAATCTAAACAAATTTGGTGGTGTAAACTTCATAAACTTATAGGGACGTGTATTAACACCAGCACACACATGGAGTATAAGCTAGAAATGGGAATTCAGGAACTGAGGTGTTCTAGTGCTTACTCCCTCATTCCAACATCAAAGTAACGAAAATCCGTGAAATTACTGAAAGAGCAAGGTACTTTTCATTGAAAGTGTATGTTAAAATACAGCTTTTAAAGAATACTGTTAAGATGTTCATTCATTAGGTCTGGTATTCCTTGAAATCAGTTTCTGTCTTAATTTTTCATTTCAAGTTTACAAAGAATAATCTATTAACAGAGAAAGTTTTTCTCTAATCGGATTCCATTGTGAAAGGATTTTTTTTTCCTAGGGAAGCAGAAGGTTGAGCACAGTTTTACAGATCATGTGGGATAGTAATGGCTAATCAGAACAGAAACCAGGGTTTCCCGGTTTCCTTTGCAAGCGATTTGAAGATTAACTTGGAGGGACAGCCATCTCCAGGGGACACCTTTCACTTTCCATCTTGTCTTAAGATTGAGCTTCTTCAGAGCAGAGCCTGTCAATTTTGCTGAGTTATATATACAGCAATTTATGCTGTCCTATATCAGAGCTGGAGCTGAACCTTGTTTTACATCAAATGATAAATTTCATCTGGTTTTTATTTAAAAACAAAAAAAAGGAGTATTGAAATTCAGAAAAACTTTCTTTAAAAATACACCAAAGCCCTTCAGTGATATCAAACACTGAGTTGTTCCATTTGTTGGCTAATAGAAAAAAAAAAAAGAAAAAAGAGAGATGACAATTATTTATTGAAGCAATAACTCACATTCTCTCTTTTTCTTTTTTCTTTCTGACTATTTGATTAGTTTTTTGATAACTACATTTTTAGGTACCAGTAACTAAATTATTTGCTGACATAACTGCATGAAGATATGCTAATAGAATATCCGACCTTAAGATTTTGTTGCCCTTAGTATGTTTAAATTGCAGATGTGAAGAGCTACAAATTGGCCCAGAACACCTAGCTGCCGGTAAAACACAGCTAAGGCTTGGTTTTAATGCTACAAGATAATTTCAGAGGAGTCAGTTCATTTTTCAGTTAGCCACATATATTCTAAAAGAAACATTGGCCATGATGCTGTGATTTATTTGGAGATCAGTCTCAGTTTTTAATGATAATGTAGGCTTATGGTGAGATGAAATATTTTTCCACAATAGACTTAAAAAATGAAAAGGTGATGAACACTAATATCTTTCATGAGATTTTTGGGTTCAACTGCTAGAAAGGGGAGAAGGTTGTTATTTTTCCTTCCTCTTTTGCATCTTAGGTGAAAAATGCTGAGATGTATTCTCCTTTTCAAATTTCTAAGCTTTTCCCCAGTAGAATTGATCAGGCTTTTCATCAGGTAGTTGTATTTGCACAAACATACTTGGCCTTAACATGCTCAGTGAAATTGCTTACCGAAAGTAACAGGCCAACTCCGTGGTATAAGGCTTCTGTCCAGGAAAGCACTTAGAGGCTGGTTTTCAAAGGCATTCTGCTTCACTGGAAATCAATGAGTTTCACTATTGACTCCAGAGGGAGTCAGTAAAGCTAACAATTAGTGCTTTTAAAAATCTCACCCTACCTTTAATGCTTGGCTTTAAAGTGCACAAGCAGGCACAGGGATGTTTAGGGGACGCAGAGGCCCAAGGATTCAAAAAGATCTAAACTCTCAGAATCCATTCCCCTGGCCTAAGGCTGTGTTTAGTATACCTCAGACCTGGCATGATATTTATTGCCTGACTTGTTCTAACAATCCTTCAAAGTTGGAGATTTTCAGACTTCCTGAGAAGTCTGTTCCAGCACCTTGTTGCTTTTGCCATTAGATGATTTGCCCTGGGAGGACAGATTCAGATGGAGATTCAGCAACACAAATATCCTTCATGGATCCCCACAATTTTCCCTTTTCTGCACTAAACACACCCATTTCTTTCTGTTTTCCAGTTGCCCATGTTACCAAGAGAAAGTAAGCTTTGTACAGTAGCTGGATATCTGTTTTCCCAGAATCATTAAAAGAAAAAAAGCTTTTAATTTCTTCATATATCACTTATATTCAGGTGCTTAGAAGTAGGTAGCATTTTCTCTATGGGAGCATAAAATCTTGAACTCTCAGTGATTTTGTTTATTAATTAGCATCTTGCACATTGCCATAGCAACTGGATTCATTTGTTTTCAATCTAGATGGGAACCATGGTCAGCAACAGAACAACCCACTGAAGTCACTCATTTGTCTCCCATTGCCAGCATATCTGAGTCCCCATGTGCTCAGCAGGATCCCTTTCCATGACAATAGAGGGTCTGAATCATAGTTTATCTGCATGTAAATCACCAGCGTTTTTGATAACTACTAATTGAGGTAATACAAAGTTCTGTGGCACACACTCTTATGCCTCCCCTGTCAAAAGCCTGTAAAATGCAGGCCATCATCATCACCAGGATTTTGTGAAATGCATGCATCCAGAGAAACTCCACTGCTCTTTCTGGAACAGGCATGTACGTCACAGACATCTCACATAAAATGACAGGGTACCAGCGAAAGGTGACCTCACAGAAAATTGGGCCAAGGCACTTTGGGGCCTGATCCAGCTCCCATTTAAGTTAGTGTGAGTCTAAAGGCTATAAATAGTGCTGTGAATGTTATCTGGTACTTTACTGATAGCCAGAACAGGGCTCGGAGCACAAGAATTAAGACTCTATGGAGGAGATGGACCCTCATTCACTGCTTCAATCTCACTGAAGTCCTCCTGCAGAGAGATGAATGTCATACTTATGGTGGGTAAATCACTTAAGTATCTATCCCAGAGGTGAGAAATTTGTGTTTTCCTTGGAGGCTGACATGACAGTCACATTTCCATGAAAGATGGTCTACAGGAATGCTGACAACCATTCAAGTTTGCCAACAGGCTAGCAAGCCCTTTTCTGCCCCATGTCTCAGTGGCTATTGACAAAATACATTCACCAAAAGTGAACTCTCTGTAAGGATTACATGCACATGAGTCATGCAGACATTTGCAAGATGTGTATCCTCAGGAGAAGGAGTAGGCTGAGTGAGGACAATCATGGTGCAAGTCACACTCTCTTTTTTTTTGTTGTTTTTGCTTTTTCTCCCTGCTTGTTTCCAAACTGTGCATGAAAGTGTCTGATGTTCTGTAGGTGATTGCCAACATCTGGTATGGATGTCATACTGAATTATGCTAATACTTTCTCACATGTCGTAGAAGGAATGGATGGTGTTTTGGGATCTTGCCATTTCTCATTGTTTGGTGTTGCTTGCATTTTCTATGGTCTCTGATTTGCATTTGAAAACTGATTATTTGATTAACCTCTGAATGTGGTAATTTCTACATGCACTAACAGGAATGTTTGGGCCAAATCCTTCTTGCTTTCTGCAGATGTCAGGCTGCCTATACAAACCTCATCCTACTGATTTTGGATCTCACGGTGTTTTTCATGTCATGCAAGCAGGATTTCGCCCAGAGGTGTGGAAAGTGTTCAGTGATTCAGGAAAAGCCTGTATTGATTACTCCATAGGAAGTAATCTATAGACCCATTGTCATTAACGGGTTTAGATGTTGCTCAGCTTTGGATCAGAACCTCATTTTTTTCTGCATGCTGCCTGGTTTGATGTTTGACTTGCAAGAATTAAGTATCTGCCTTTAATGCCCCATAAACATTATCTTCTATTAAGCTATATTGCAGTGCTCTCATTGGCACTATTTCAAAGGAGGATTATTTATCTAGAAGATTTAACAGTGCTCTAAATTTGAATATATCTAGCATTGCTTTTACAAAACATGGGATTGATTCAGAGAAATGCAGAGCACCTGCAAGAGTTTCTGGGTGTCCTTATTTCCCCTCAGTCCTTCTGTTTGAGGCACAGAAATTTTAAACACTTCACTTAGCAGTGAGTTGTGCCAACCAACTTGAGAGACACTACGTAATTTTTTAGGCAAATTTTGTTTTTAAAGGGTGAGAAAAATCACTTAGATTGTAAGTATACCACTCACCAAAAGGTTTTCTTAGAAAGTTTTAACAAAGGTCCAGGAGGCAGAGTACAAGTTATTTTTAAATGGTCTTTAATTACAACAATTGTATTTCTGAAGCATTCTCTTCTTAAACTATTGAGAAACCTGTAAGCTATTATAAAATAAAATTAAATCAGAAAGCCCTATCATAAAGAAATTATTTGATACCTGCAAGGAATGAACTTGTAAAACTACTAGTGTAGGATTGCTATTCTATTTAAAACCCTAGTAAGTAAGCCAGTGAAAGTATGTTTCATGAAATGACCTTGAAATAACAATACTGGGGCCTGATTTTGGAGAAAGATAGTCTTTAGTGGTGATTAGGATTTTGTAAGTCTCGTTTCCTGATATTATCCCTGTTCACATTAGGACTTCCATTGTCCTTGCCCATGTGAATAAGATTAATTAGTGTGCTTAGATGATACAAATACAGGTTCCAAGCTTGTATTTGTATTACAAACAAATAAATGCACAGCAGGGATTTCACAGAGGGTACTGCAGTAAAAGAATTTGTGGTATGGCTTTTTTCCCTTTCTTAAATCTTGGTTTGCATTTGAGTTTCACGAGTTTCACCAGCTTCAGTGAAGAAACATCTGTCCATTCAAAGGGCAGACAATGCTAATAATCATTAAAAACATTTCAAAATATCAGATAAACTAAAATAATAATGCATTTACAAATCAGATTTATTTTTCCCCACCTTGCTACTTGTTTAAGACCTAGCTGTCTTAAAGTTCTAGATAAGGGTAAGACACCAGGAATTCCTTCAGAACTGGGCTACAAGTAAAACTACTTTCACTTCAAGTATAAATTTCTAAAGGCCAGATTATCAGAAGAGCTATGCTTTTTCTTTAGACATCAAAAAGGTAGCCTAATCTACAAATGGACTCAGAAGTTCAAAACTGGCCTTTTTCTCAGTACCTGAATAGAATTGACCTCATTTGTAAAATCCCTTTCTGGTAAGAAGTGAAGATCACACAAAAATCCAGCTTTTACCTAGTGTTTGTACTGCAATATTCTTTGCTTTATTTTCAAGTAGAGCCAGAAACTCTCTAACCTCTCCCTCTTTACTATACCACAGACTAGCTTTAAAGAGGCAAACAAAGGATTTAGTGAAGAAAGAGGACTACCCACACCTGATGGGTCTGTCCCATTTGGTTAAATGGCAATTTTATAGAGGTTAAATCATTCACTGGTTAACCTAATGGCAATACTCTATGCAGTGTGGAATATTTTTGGTTGCTGGATTCAGGGACAGCTGGACCTGCTGGCCATTCTAGCAGTTCATCCTCCTTTAAGGAACTATTATTTCCCCTTACTTTAACCACAAAATATTAAGCAAGACCAAAAACCCATTTTGCCTTCCTTAGAGTCCTCAAGTACATTTTCATAGTATTTTAAATTATACAGTGCTAGCTCAGTCTTTGTGGTTGCCAAAGTCTTGGGGTGAAATTCCAGGGAACTGAGATTTAATGTGTATGATCTTATTCAGTGAGCAAATCAATGTGCTTCTGAGTATTGCTCAGGAGAATTCCTCCTGTTTCCTTTTTGCACTTTCTTTTTTCCATTTAACTCAATTTCTCTTACTGCTGTCATATTGGTGACACTGAGTGTCAGAAGCACTGATTGCTACTTACTGACAATTAGATATAAATAGGAAAGAAAAAGCAAAATTGCTACCATTGTGCAACTGATACTAACGTCCAACTACAGCACTCATGTTTAAAACAAGGGTATTTTTTTGAAAAGAGTGGGATTTGTCATATTCATGTAATATTCAGTCAGCTCAAATAGTGCTTTTCTCCAGAAACACTTCAAGAGCAAGCAATATGTTTTGAGAAAACAATATAATCATTTATATCCATATATTTATAAAATAATAAACTGAAGCTAGTGTTACAGGTGAAACACAGGAGAAGCTAATTTGTGTGACCTAAGCCTTTGGTGTTTGTAATAAAGTGATTTATCGACATTGGCAGCATATTATAAAGAAATTAACTTGGGCCAGGCATTGTTGAAGCCTCAGGTTGTTTTACTCAAATAGTTTACACTATGTTTATTTTATTGCCCATTTTATTTGTCTTCTTTCTAATCCTAAATTATTGTTGTCTTAAGCAAATGAATTGAAGGCAGAGGAATTATACATATCAGGATAGCAAGCTGGATTTGGCACTAAAATACGTAAAACAATCAGGGAATAAATAACATTTCCATACCTCTTCATCTGTTTATATGAGGGATAAAGTTATCAGAATCACCTGAGTGATTTAAAAGTAATTCACATTCTGAAAATTCAAAGGGATTTGGGTTTTGCAGCCATTCCTGCAGCTCCTTGAAAATGTAAAAGACATTCCATATTTTCTCTACCCATGAATATTTTTGTATCTCACTGTTCTTCCATCCAGCTCTTTCCCTCCATTTTTAAATTAGTGTTTGTGTAAGAGTAGTACCAAGACTTTTGTCCAGACAGAACTAGGCCAAACTAAGGCTTCATAGTGATGCGCTGTCTCTTGTTTCTGCCATTCAGTTACAAACGTGTACTAAAAACCTTTCCAGCTTTCCCTTCCATGGAGATTTTCATCATGAAAAGCAGCTATCTGCTGACATGTTTCAGCCTCTCAGTCTATAAACTCTTGGCTTTTATCTCCCTAGGACTGAAGACCATTGTAGGGGCACTTATCCAGTCTGTTAAGAAACTTGCTGATGTGATGATCCTGACCGTTTTCTGCTTGAGTGTCTTTGCCCTCATAGGCCTTCAGCTCTTCATGGGCAACTTGCGACACAAGTGTGTCAGGGACTACACCAAGTTTAACTCCACCAATGGCACATTTTATTTGGATGGTCGGATGTGGAACACCTCAGAGGAATTTCTTAGTGATCCAGGTAAGCTCTTCGTGAGTCTGCTGTCTGGGTTTTGGTCTTTTAAAAATTATTATTATTATTTATTATTTATTATTGTTATTTATTGTTATTATATTGACAAAAATCTACATGTGAATCATCAAATGCAGCATTATGTGACTAAGGGGTTTTCATGATGTGGTTTCAAAAGATCTAGGTAGCTTTTTCTGATTTCTGTGGTTCCTTCACAGTTCATGCTAAAAGTATTTCTGATGCTTTCCTATTATACAAACTCAGGTCCTCGTTACACCATTGATGATTTTCACAGTTTTAGGGTGTCTCATGATATTTTTCTTAAAGCTCCCTTTCCTGGAATTACACAATAACATGAACATTTCAACTCTGGATGTGGGTCTAGTTTGCACACTGTTTCTTTAAGACAATTTATAGCTCTTGCATTTTCTAGCAAAACTTCAAAATTTGAAGTAAGAGTCTTAAAAAAATAAAAGACCGAAGCAGAGCAATTCAGTATTTATTAAGCTGAAAAATCCCAAGAGCATTTTTTTAAGGAACTCTTATGCTATTAGGGCCCTAACTCATTATCTGGGTTGGGCCATCCTGCAGTATCTGGTGCTCTGATGTTTATTACCAAAAGGCTTGTTTTCTAGGCCAAAGCAATTTTTAATACTCTGTAGTCTTCTGTACTTTGAATTACAATGAAATAGGTTCACTGAACTAATCCATTAACATTTTAAAAAAATAAGCATTTTGTGTAAGTAAACTTCAGAATGTAAGCTGGTGTCAGCTATTGCTGCTCCAAAACTCTCTGAGTCACCTGAGGACCCACGCACATTGCAATGGACATGGACTCACATCTAAATTCAATTATGTTCTTGAAGGAAGGAAGCAGCTAGACTGATGCGCATTGGTATGAACTTATGCTCAGTGACCTTTGGTATTTTATTTATTTTGAAGAGAAGAATGAAGCACTTAGCAACACATTAACTGGAAATTTGGTTGGGAGGAAGTGATATAGTGTCTCGGGGTACTTCTGCTCTGGCTCTGTGGACCCTACAGTCTTATATCTCCAGCCATCTGCACTACAAAATCCCTGTGCCTGCCTCCTGAAAGTTACCTGGCTTGATCCAGGGCTCTCTTTAGTTCCTGGCACAAGTTTGACTCCAACTTCTGCTGGCTTCTCAGCATTGTACGCCTTTTCAGCCAGGCTACATGATCCACAGATTGTGCCAAAGACAGTCCCACCATTCCACACTGGTAACTTCTGGCCTTTCTGCTCAATTCTTCTCCCTGCAGTCTGAGCAGCTGTGGAAGCAGTAGTGTTAGAAAGGTTTAATTTCAGGAATGAAAAGCTCAACACTGGTGTCTTTAATGCATGATGTGGTTGATGCAGCATTAAGGAAGGGCAGCTCACAAAGCTCTGGCTGAATCTGGGTTGTCTCTCAGAGTGACCTTGACTATGACATTTCTTTAAACTGAAAGAGGGTAGATTTAGAATAGACATAAGGAAGAAATTCGTCACTGAGACACTGCCACAGGTTACCCAGAGAAGCTGTGGCTGCCCCGTTCCTGGCAGTGTTCAAGGCCAGGTTTGATCGGGATTTGAGCAACCTGGTCTGGTGGAGGGTGTCCCTACCCGTGGCAGGGGGTTGGAACTGGATGAGCTTTAAGGTCCCTTCCAACGCAAACCATTCTGTGAATGTGTGTGGTTATGTGTCTTCTCAATGTCCCTGTATCAGAATCTTTTGTCAGCAGAAAGGGGAAAGACCTCTGTGCCAGAGCTAAATAACCACACTGGATCTATGCTGACTGGTGATGAGCCTGCTGACATGTTTTCCCATGCATGCTGTCTGTGCTTCCAGCTTGGAGATGAGTGAGTGCTCATGGAGCAAGTAGACACCTGTGCACCTATGATAAAGTAAGGCACTTCATGGCTCCTCCATCCACAGATAACTGACAGCTGTGTGAGGTGTTGCTCTCCCTCTTTCAAAGGCACTGAGAGATCAAATAGGAATGGTTGGAAGTATAAAGCCCAGCAATAAAGGTGAAGAGGTGAAATGGAGCTGTGAAGATAGTCTGGCTCTCTGGAAATGGAAGTAGGATAAATGTACTACTGCATAGTCTCTATAAAAATACAGCCAATGTCAGGACCAGCTGCAGCATTTCTTTGAATGGGTGGAATTATACAGCTGCTCCAGCATACCAAAGTTTATTTGTGTGGTCCTGATACAAGGAGAAGAGAAGATGTTCCCATAAATCCATTTAGTGAATGCAGCAATGGTGAATATTTTCATGAAAGTATACTTGTTATCACTAAAGAAGATTTACCTACCTCAAAGATGATTAACTTGGTGACATAATGGATTAAAGTGAATTAAAGTTTGACCATGTAGTGCTAATAGTAAGTAATAATAATATCAATGAATGTTTTCATAATATCTGAAAATGAAGACACAGTGCATCATGGCAAACAGCCATCAGTTATTGTGGATGGAAAACAAGGGTGTAAATAGTTGAAGTGAGTCAGTGCAGCAGACCCCTGAAGATGTAGAAGAAAAGTAGGTTTATAGGAGAAATGTACTTACCTCTGAACAAGAATAATGAAGTGTTCCTCGAAATGCTGGGGAAGGTGGCTTAGCTATTAGGCTGGGAAGAACAACATTAAGTAGGATTTTCATTTAATGTTGACTATTGTACTAAAGCAAATAAGAAATGGAAGGACTGGCTCATTTTGTAACTAGATGGAATAGTGTTTTATATTTCATTTTGCATAAGTATTATGGTGAAATGAAGTGACTGTTTAACAGAATAGTACTGACCACAATTTAATAAGAGTACAAATTTCAAGTACTGCAGGGAATTAAGCAATACGTACAGTTAGATTAAAGTGTAGGCAGACCAAATTAGATAAAAAGAGGAATATATTAAGAAACAGAGTAGTGCCGGTGTTTATTCTGAAGAACTAGAGAAGAAAATTGGACAACATGTTGAGAAGTAGAGTTCACTCAAAGGGAGCACAGACAATTACAAAAGCCCTCTGGAGATTTCAAAACCAATGTGGCTGAGTCACTTAGTTGGAGCAGGGATACTAATCTAAAAAGCAGAAAAAAGAAACCTGAAAAAATTCATAATAATATTTGGGAAAAAAAAAAAAAAGGCATGTAAAGAAATAAAGGTGTGAAAAACACTCAAAAGCAAAATTGGAAAAATGAATTGCTAAATCTGTCCATCTGGACACCAAAATAGAGAATCAAAAAAGAGTGATATGCCAGTTCTGCTCTTCTTGAAGAGCAAAAGTTTGCTTTGGATTCTTTTTAATGGTTTAAAGGACAGCAGGAAGCCTCTGAAATGGCATCAGCCACCTCTTGTGCCTTTGAACCTTTTTTTCAGTGAATGGAGAAACAAAAACTAGTGAAACCCCTTAAAAGGGTAATACAGTGAAGAATTGCCTGGTGCTGCAGAGGAAATAGCTGAGAGGCTTAGTCAAAATGTGCAAAGAAAGATAACAACTTGAGTTTCAGTCTTTCTCAGCCCTTTTTGTCGAGAGATAACTGTCTGACACAGGCACTTGGTACAGGAGACATTTTGGTTTTGTAGAAGGCCTGGGATAGCTTCAGCTATACTTTTTTATTCAAAACTGACTTGTCATCTGGCCTAAACTGTATCAACTTTCCTTAGCAACTTTCAGCCCCCAGGCAGGAATTTTTTTCACATCTGTCTAGGGGAAAAATGTCAGTTTATGAATTTTTGTGCATTATCATTGGCTTAAGTGCAGTTATATGGTAACACTTGATTTTTGGTTGATCTTTGAGGAAATAACCACCATGCTCCCAGGGTTCAGGTGTTGTCATTAAAAGCTTAATTCTGTGAAAGAAACTTCCTCTAAGCTACTACAGGTGCCTTCTCTCAGCAGTTATTTGGCACAGCAGTCATAGTAAGGTGAGATAGTGGCCTTAATAAGGTGCTTGGTCTCTCCTCAACTCACAATGGAGATGCAGATCTAAAACCTACCTTTTGGTGGGCACATCTATCTCATGATGAACAGGAGGATTTTTCTGTTCCTTCCTCCAATTTAAATTACTCTAGTTCTTCACAACTTACACACCTACCCTAAGAACTATGGTTATCAAGAAAGTTATTCCCATCTGGTTTTGCCTCCAGTGAGTAATGCTTACCACTGCAAACATAGGAATGGGAAAAAGGAATATTAAGGCAGAGGCACCTTATCAGATCTCTCAGCCTCCTTCACAGGACTGTTCTTTGCTTCTATGAATGGAGAGTGGGATGGCGGACAGATAAGCATTACACAGAATCAGGCTAAAAGATTCTTAATGTCAAGTGCCAATGGTAAAGTTAAAATGGAGACACTGTTCATTCATCTGGAAAAACAATGGCTACTGGTAAGTAAACCTGCCATTCTAGATTTGGTAAGGGACTACATTCAATAAGCTCAAGAAGGATTATTTAATAATTATTAATAATGACAGACCTTCAATTCTGAAGTTGTAGATGCAGCAGTGCTCATATATAAAAATGAAATACAGAGGAAAAAAAAGTAGAAAATAGTGATACTTATGTCGACAGCGGTATGAAAATTATGTAATCAATATATCAATATCAAAGTTATTGAGCTATCAGTTATCTTTAGGAGAGCTAATAGTTTAGAAATACCAGTTGATTGAAAAGCTGCAAGCTTAATTCCAATACTTGCAAAGATTTCTAAGAAAGCAGCTTCAAATAGCATGCTTGAAAGCCTGTCTTAGGTTGTAGTGTTTAAATTAAAGATGCATTTGATGAAGTGAAGCTTTATGAATGTGTGAGTTACAGTGGGTTGAAAGCTACATGAAGTCAGATATGTCACTGGCTTAGAGGGAGAAAAGATGGACTGAGTGTATTTGATTCACACAGCTGGTGACTGTAGAATCTTTAATGTCATTTATGTATTCCATTACTAAAATGGATTATTGACTAGCCAGTAAGTAGTAAATAGAAATCTGAGTTTAAATAGTGTGTTCTTTTGTACATCAGGGCTCAATGTAAGTGCTGAATGCATAAGGAAAAAACCTGACAGAATAGTAAAATCATTCTAAAATCACGTATGAAATTATAGTCTCAAACCCCAGTATTTTCTTTTCCTTTAAACTAGATACCCTACATAAGACACTGTGAAATGGTCTTGTTTTCAAAATGTTCTATATATGTTTCCTCTCAAAATCAGTATCTTGTAAGATAAAATAGAACCCTGTAATTTTCTTTCTATAATCCTGTCCAAACTATTGAAATAAATAAAAAAATGCTTAAGCTTTATTAGCCTTTTACTGGGAGGAATCAGCTGCTATTTTTGTAACTTAAAACAGAACTTTTCAGGGTTTGTATTTTTTTATTCTAGACTAGTTTCTGGCATTCATTTCATGGCAGTGTTTTTTCTGTTCTTCCGAAGCCAAATTGTGTAGTTACCAAAGGTCTGAAAAACTAAAGCAAAAAACCCACAAACCCTTTAACTTAAAATGAAAAAATCCAGATGAATATAAATGTAATACCTGTTTTGTCATCTCCAGTTAGACCTACTTCAAGTGCTATATTTAGAAAGATGTATAAAAAGATGTATAAAATACGTTAAGTTTAGGCCCTTATTTTAGGTACCTAGTCTTTCCAGCTTCCAGTTACATCCAACAAAGCGACAGGAGTGATTTGTAGACGGAACTTTCTGAGGTGGCCTCTGGAGGAGCCTGCTTTGTTTTCTGTCCTTTAATTACACTAGGCAGCTTAGGGAGATGCCTAAGATTGAGGAACGTGAACACTCTGCACAGATTACCTTTGGTTGCAGAGTGATTTACTATTGATGTGATACCCAGCCATGGTCTTCTTGGGTACAGGATCACAGACTTGTGAGAAGCAACTGATCTCGAGCATAGTGTGAATGCAATCAGAGCCAGGCGGACTGCTCCAAGTTGATACATCAGGAGTGGTTCCAGACCAATGTGAAATAATTCTAAAGCCTTTCCACATTTTCCTCATTGATATTGGAGGTGTAATGCCCTGTTGAAATAGCAAGCATGGATGTTGAGGCACATATCTGTGGTTATATAGAAGTATATGTCTCTGTATACATATGTATCTTCTGTAAGCTCTGTGTCTGATTTTAGCTCCACCTGAGGAATTGCTTCATTTTTGCTTTCAGAACCACTGAAATGGAACTGTATGAACAGATATTCTGAAATTGTATGAGAACTGTATAGAAAATGATGATGTCCAAGTCAGATAATAAATGCAGCAAGTTTGGGGAGAGATGAAGTGTTTGAGGTGTTATCTGAAGTGGTAATAGAAGACAGTGAGTGATGAGTAATTATGGAGGTGGGAGGAAAGAGGGAAGCAATAAATCAGGTTGAGACTGGAATAGGTGTTTTATTATTTATGATTGTATATGAACCAATGATTAAGACAAAAAATCTCTCTGGGCTTTCAGACTGTGCTTGTCAGTATGGAATCTATTCACGTTTCTCCACTGTTAATTGTAAATATTGTGGCTTTGTTCGGGTGCTGTGGATCTTACGGTAAAAAGCTTCATAAATGCTCAAACCTTAATGCTCTGATGTGTTGTTAAGATGGGTATTGTACCTGTGCACTGTAATGTTTTAAGCTAAATAGAAAAAGAAAGGCACAGCAGAAGTGCAAGAATCATAAAAACATAAGAATTGGTACTATTGTATCCAACCAGTCAATAGGCTTTTTTTATTTTGTCTTGTGGTGAAAGAGTGAGTTCTTATCCTGGAACAGTTTGGAAAACAGCAGTATTTGTCCCCCAGTTACATTTGTTTTGCTCTCATCACTGCATTACTGCTCACAGAGAGATCTACTAGAGGAAAAATCTGATATGGAATGATGAGACTGAACATTTTCAGGTTTTCTGCACCTTCAACTTGTTTGTAAACTACCAAACTAACATACCACTTGACTTGCACAGTGATGTGCATTTGAAAGGACCTCATCTGTGCACTTTGGAGCCTGTCTGTTGACTTCTGCTTGCTCTGGGTTCAGCAATAACGTGCTTTGTAAAGGCAAGAGATAGCTTTTGTTTTTAACTCTGGGCAGTTAGCCCAGGTGCAGTGTAAGCCCACCAGCAGAGGATGGCTTGCATTGCTGCTTTCCCTCATTGCACTGATTTTAAGGAATAAGTAAAGAAATATTTTCTCCTGATATTTTTCATCCACTCTGAACTCACCCAAGTGAGGTGAGGATAAAATTTGGGAATTACCAGGCTCAATCTGGCCTTGGTGTACCTAAGCAGCATCTGTCTTTGGCACGGAGCAGCCCCACATGTTCCAGAGGAAATCAGTAGAGCCTGAACTATAGATATTTTTCTAAATTTTTATTAACATTAACTATTATCTCTACATATTCTTATCTATGTAAGTAACAAATCTCTCTTGAATGTTTTGGCCACAGGGACAGCCTGCAGCAGTAATTTCAGCAGCTGTAATGCAAGTGTAGTAAAAGAGATTTCCTTTATCTTTACCTTTGAACATTTTTGTTTTATTTTTTTTAAATATCCCTCCCCTCCATTTCCTCTTCTCATTTTCTAGAGTGCATGCTATTTTTTATTTTGATAGTCACCCCTTTTCTAAGATAAAATATCTCAATTTTTTCAATTGCTCTTCTTATTGAACATTTCCCAGTCATTCTCATTATTTGCTTCTCCATACCCTTCAGTCCAGCAGTTACCCTATTGAAAGCAATGCTGTGATCTGTCTTCTGGATTATAGAGTCATAGAACCGTTTAGGTTGGAAAAGACTTTAAGTAAATCTAACAGTGCCAAGTCCACCACTAAACCATGTCCTGAAGCACCCCATCTACATGTCTTTTAAATACTTCCAGGGATTCTGACTCCACCACAGCCCTGGGCAGCCTGTTCCAGTGTCTGATAATCCTTTACATGAAGAAATATTTCCTAATATCCTCCCCTGGTGCAGCTTGAGGCCATTTCCTCTTGTCCTGTCACTTATGACCTGGGAGAAGTGACCAACACTCACCTTGTTACAACCTCCTTTCACGTAGTTGTAGATAGCAATAAGGTCTCCCATGAGCCTCCTTTCCTCCAGGCTAAACAACCAGTTCCTTAAGACACTCCTTGTAAGACTTGTGCTCCAGACCGTTAATCAGCTTCATCGCTCTTCTCTGGACACGCTCCAGCACCTCAGTGTCTTTCTTATAGTGAGGGGTCAGAATTGAACACAGTATTCGAGGTGCAGCCTCACCAGTGCTGAGTACAGGGGAATAATCAAACACTATTTCTGATACAGGCCAGGATGCTGTTGGCCCTTTTGGCTGCCTGGGCACAAGCTGGCTCATGTTCAGCAGCCATCAGTCAGGACCCCCAGGTTCTTTTCCACTGACCAGCTTTCCAGCCACTCTTCCCCAAGCCGGTAGCATTGCATGGAGTTATTGTGGCCCAAATTCAGGACCCAGCACTTTGCCTTGTTGAACCTTATACCATTGGCCACAACCCGTTGATCCAGCCTGTCCAGGTCCCTCTATAAAGCCTTCCTCCCCTCAAGCAGATCAACACTCCTTTCCAGCTTGGTGTCATCTGCACTTGATCCTCTTGATCATTGAAAAAGATATTAAACAGAACTGGATAAGACAAACCACTAGTTTATAGGTTGTTCCCATACAATAACCCATCCTGTTCCTCCTGCATCTCAATGTTGCACTTTTTTTTTTTCTTTTTACCACAGCTTCATAGTACATGAAACTGTTGGCCAAGGATCCCTAAAATCCTCCATCTCTCTTACCTGAGCTGATACAGGGAATTTAAAATTTGACAAGGTTATGGATGGTGAGATTTTTCTTCTCTGCTTTACTTCACATTCTGGCAGCATAATATTTCCCTTTGCATTTCTCCACTTGTTTTTGGTTTTTTTGCCTTTTTTTTTTTTTTTTAGTGGAATAGTCTTCCTCATTCAGTCCTGGCCTTGGACTTGATTTACTGGGAAAATACTGTGTATAGTAGATTTTGTCACCTCTCTGCTTACCCTCTCTTTCTCTTGTACTTACAAGTGTAATAAAGTGGTGCAGATACAGCCCTCTGTCAGCCTGCAGAGATACTGAACATTGACTTTTCATCTTAACCTTTGTCTTCTGTCTCTTAGTTTTTGATCCAATTCGTTTTCTGTACCACAGTACAAGCAGGAGTATTTTCTTCTATTTTTTGGCATCTGTCTGTAATCACAAATGCATTCAACCCTTGTGGCAGCTTTTGATTTTAATTCTTTTGTGTGAAACATATAAAAACCTCCACAGAACCTCTACAAAACTTCTGGAGAGCGCACTTCAGCATTTTGCTGCCTATTCATGTGAAGTGTACATCTAAACAAGTGGTACCAAATATGCTTTTAGTTACGTGCTATGCAGCCTACAGCCCTAAGAGGATGGGTTTGCGTGACTGGTCAGACACTGAGATGTGGAAGGAGGCTATCTAAAGATGTTTAAAAGCCAGCATGCATGTTTATTGCTAGACATTGTCTCCTGTTTCGTCTTCCTTGGGATGCTCATGGACTTGGCACAAGACAAGTGAGCCCCATGCAAATCTGACAGCATCCAAATTCTCTGCTCCCCTCTAGTCCACAGCTCCAAGTGCTCCTGATGTGTTTTTCCTTCCCTCAGACTATATAGGCAGCACAAGGCAGGTTCTGTGGATCTTTGAGGCTTTCAGATCCTCTTCCTAGTGCAAAGGAGCCACCTAGCAGAGGGCTTGATTGATATTTTTAGTGGCTTTTTCTCAAAGAGGGAAAAAGCTGTACTATGAAAATTAGGCACATTTTCTGTGCTGTGGTGACTGCTGAGTCCTGACTGAGAGATTTCTTCTTTGACTTGTCTTGAGCATGGGGAGAAGCACTGATGGGAGCCTACCAGAGATACTCAAGTTTATGGAGACTACTTCTCTCCTAGCACCTTCTTGTATGGTTTTCTATGACCTCCTCCCAGCCCCTCTATACCTCCTGCAAGATAGCTCATGCCCAGAGTTCAGGGTTGTGTTTACCCTAATGTCATGGATCAGCCAAGTTTCTCAATAAAAAAGTTGGCCTCTTGATCTCTGCCCCCTCTACCCACCAGCCATCCACACAATTAACTCATCTGATTTTAATCCAAGTTTTGCAAATGTCCTTCCAGATGGTTATGGGTAAGGTAGCAGGAGAGAGCTGAGCTAGAAGCGAGTGCCCGGTGGAAAAGGGAGGGAAGGATGGGAAGCAAGGAGAAGGGAATACTCAAGAGCCTGTGAAACCCAGCAGAAGGGCCAGCAGCAGCAAATGCCAGGGGACAGCAGAGGACAGCCAGATCCTCTGTCCTGGGATGAGCAACAGGAGAGTAACTGATTATTATAATTATTCGCAACCCCTTTTACAGGGAAGAACTAACTGGCAGTGCCATTTATTCCCAAGCATTCTTCCCTAATAATACCCTTAATACAACCTGTTCCATCGCTTTTGTGAGGCATGTTTTTCATCTTCAAACTCAATTTCATTTATTAGAGACTTCACTGTGTGTGACACAGTGTGCACACATCAAGTGCAGCAAGGATTTGTTTTAATTATTATGTGTTACCAGGAGGTACAGTGTGTTTGTGCCGGTGGGCGAAAGGGCGATGAGGGGGTGTTATCTATTTTGTTTCTGTGTCATGTATCACAACTGTAAGGTGATGGGGCTTTCTGAATGGCATTTTAGATTTGAAATCGGGAGGTTTGATGGCTGTCAGTGTTTTGTGCCAACCATAGCACAGGGAGAAGGTCTCCAACCAGCAAGCACTCGTGTGGCTGCAATAAATAGTCTGAGATAACAGACACCTCTCTGGAGTTTTTGTTAGAAAGTCAGCCAGAGGACTCTTCTCTGGGTAGTGACTAATGATATTTGAATGCTGCTCTTCATGCAAGTGTGATATAGGGCTTTTTTCAAATTGGAATGAATTTGTTGTAAGATGAGTCAAAATATCATTTCACTTTGGTCTTTGAAGGACAAACAGAAACTAGATTCAGAACTGGTTTTTAAGCTGACTTACCTTTTTTATTTTTCAGAATGGGAAAGTTTTCCTTTCGTTTGCACAGAAATGAAGAGGCCTTCGACCCTGCAGCTCTATACACTGGCTTTTTTCTCAGTGGTGTGATTTAGGTGTGAAAAGTATAAGCTGGACCATAATTTTAATGTTTTAATTAGAATTTTATTTTTTTTTTTAGGATGCTTGACTTTATTTTTTAACTTGACAGGTGGAGCCATTGTGAATGTTTCCTCTGTTAGAATTACCTGGAATGGGAGGGAGCAATGCAGAAACCTGAAAGATATTGATAAATCAGAAAAAGTGTAGAATGAAACAGCAGGAATGATGAGAAGATTGAGAAATTGACTGGAAAGAAGACATTGCAAGAATATTCTAGAGGAATTTGTGTATTTCCTCACTACTCGCATACAGCAACCTTAAAACTAAGGTCAATGCTGTGTGTTTTGAACAGTGTAGGAGACAGGACATGGTCTTGTAGGAGACACAGCAACTCATGGTGTTACATGAGAAAAAATAGGGTGATAGATTTCCATGTTCATAATGCTGTTACAAATTTAATCAGTAAGTGACACTGCTGATTAGGGTTGCTACCAACCTTCTTGGTGTCCCTGGAAAGCCAGGAGCTATAAAGCTGTTGGAGAGATTGAGTTACTCTGGGTTAATGTTAACATAACCGAGATGGATTAGTGAACATTATTTCCTGAGCTGTGTTTAGTATAAGGTCCCTTCACTGGTGATGGGGAAAAGCAGACATTACTCCATTATACAGTCACAGAGTTTTGCTGCCTGGGCTCTGTGTCACATCTATAGACTACCATCAGAAGTGTCCCTACCAATTAATAATGTAATGTATAGCAACTGTGCTGAGTAATATTTGCTATTAACCCTTTCCTGAAACCAATTAAGGGAATTCATTAGAGGAGTGCTTATTTTTTGATGCTGTAGGTGTGTTAATGTCAATACAAAGGAAGACGTGATCAACAGTAGATGGAGATAAACCTCTACTATTTTCCATCAGACTGGTACAAGTGCTATTTACAGTGATGTTATGGTAGTGTAAGCTTTGTCATACCCTCTACACAGCAAGGGGTGTGGGTTTGGGCCATGTCTTTCTGTCACTAGTGCTTGAGCCACTTTGGCTGAAGCAGTTGCCACTATCTCAATGTCATTTGCAGGCAGACAAACTCTGTAAGAAGGTAATAAGCTGCTTGTGAGAACTTACTTTACAGGATTATTTTACTGAACTTGGCACCTCTAAAACACAACCCTTGGGAAAACAGCACCCGCATATGGATTCATCATACACCTATTTAATGGCAGGAGAATCAACCTAACGCAAGTAGTACTACATCAAGAGTGCTGGAAATACAGGGTCTTGGTGTGTATTTATAAGGCTCAGGCACAAATGTGTGTATGTTTTGGAGAAGATAGCATCTGGTTATTAGAAAACATATTTCTATTGATTTTTTGACTTCTGAGAACTGACAAGCAATGTTCTGCATTATTGAAAAATAGATGAGTTTATTGGGCAACAATGGAGTAAATAATGTGACTGATCAGAAACTGATATGAAGCTGGTGTTATTCTGACCATTTCTTTTTATTTCTTTTAATATGATCAAGTAGTTATCTTAATCTGGAAATTCCAGTAGGAAAGTTCCTAAAAGGCATTGTAAACACTATAACTGTGTTG
Organism: Coracopsis vasa; assembly: GCA_026283785.1. NCBI lineage: Eukaryota > Metazoa > Chordata > Aves > Psittaciformes > Psittacidae > Coracopsis > Coracopsis vasa. The sequence goes on along the minus strand of JANHGB010037238.1, from coordinate 10,456 downwards.
TGACATCAACATTTTAGTAAAGCTGGTGAATTAAAAAAGACTTTTATGGCCATGTTAGAGTTAACTGATGGAAAGCTGAGGCCATGGGGTAATATGATACCAAGGTGGTTTGTTCTTAAAAGCAAGAGTAATGACTGTTTACTTCTTAAAGGCCTCTGATTGCCTGGCGTGCTTGATTGAAATCCAGACCAACTTTCTTTGAATGACAAATTGATTGTTGTGTGCATTTTTGATAATGCAGCGATTTGTCTCTCTGGGTACAATACTGTAATCCCTGTTCCATTTATCAGTAGGGAATCACCAAACTGTATTTTACTTGGCCTGAGGTTTGGCACTGTAGCCATGATGCTCTGTTGTGCACTTGCAGACTGTGGTTAAGATACCCCCTCCCAGCAACATCTAAGCACCAGTTCCTCAGCATGCACTTCATAGCGCTCTGGCACCTACCATATCGCTTGTCTTAGAAATAAAAAGGTTTCAGACAACAGCAGACCACAGAACATTATCTGTCCTTGAGATTTTAAATTTCTTCTTTGTACACAGAGTCTACTTTTCCTCCTTATTTCTGTGCTCTGACTCTCTTTTCATCTTCTGATTTGACTGCCCGGGAGGTGTTAGTTCGGTCTTAAACCATCACTGTGCTCCAGAGCTTCAGTCGACCCTTAAACAAAGTGGTCTGATGGGTTTGTGTCACTAACAAACACTGTGTATTCCAAATAAGATATTATCTGTCTTGGGAAAAGCAGAGGTCTTTCACCAGCAGAAGAGGAGGATGAAGGGAAACTGAAGACATGGCATCCTTCCTCCTTCTTTAGTGGTTGATCACAGATCTTTAACCATATTGAACACCTGGGTGTTGCTGTCAGTCAAGATGTTTCCATAGAAAGCCCACATGTAAGACAAAGTGGAAAAGCATACAGTCTGAGCAGGATATATGCTCTGATAACTTGTGAACACCATCACGTGCCCTCATAACCACGAGCTCATGGACAGTAATTCCCTTTTGGCATGCAGCAGGGCAGGGCTTTTCCACTGCTTGCAGCTTATTGAGAAAGCCATAGCACATCTGTTCCGTGGCTTGAGCCATTGAGCATTCTTTGCATAGCCTCCCTCGATAAGCTGTCACTCTTGATTTTTAAAACATTTCACAGCAGAGGGTTAGCCTAGAATGGAGAACCTCTTCTGATCAGCATCTGCAGAGGCCCCTCTGCTCGCAAACACATGCTACATAGTGCTGTCACCATCATGTCTTATGTCAACAGGGGATCATGTCCTCTCTGCTGCAGCAATTCACACCTGATTATCTACCTGCCATCAGTCAGCAGCTGGTCTCTGTTTTGCATGTATTAGGTTTCTAGATCAATGCTTTTATCCATTCTTCCATGCTGCCATACAGGTTTTAGAGATGCTCCTTAGAGCATCTCCTTTTCTTCAGACTCTCTCTGGAAAACTGATTTTATTTTTTCCATTTGAGAAGTTGGCCTCCTGTTCTGTTTCTCTGAATGTTAGGCATTGTTAACTGGGGATGGAAGAGAGAGTTTGTACACAAAGGCTCTCATTAGCCTGAGGTGATGTTAATTTCCTTAAGCCTCATTGATAGTCAACCAGGGAATGAACCAGAGCACTTAAATTTAGCTTACTGCTTCGAGTCTCCCTCGAGAAGTGTCTATCTCTCTCTCTCTGCATTGCCATTATAGATGACTATGTTGATAAATATTTGTCTTTATGAATACTTCCTTGTTTGTTTGATATTTAACAGGGTGCTTTTTTCTGTTTCTTTTGCTTTATACTGTGTGTTTTCTATGCTGAGGAGAATCCACCAGACTGGGGGAGTGGGCTGCTTTGTTAGCATTATTGCATTTTGACCTATAGCTGGTAACAATTTTAAGCTATGAGTCAGTAATTTCTACCACAAATTTCAATTCATACATGTCTTAACAGTACAGAGTCTAAAACTTACAGGCAAGCTTATGGTTTGGTTTCAGTACATAGTGCTGTACTGAATTCAGCAACAACGTTCTTGCTTAGAACAGCCAGGGACAGGGACCATGTATCTTGCAAACATTGCCCACAGCCCTGATGCTGCCTTAGTAAACCTGTCAGATTTGGAATAGAAACAGCAACTATTTAAAAAAAATAGATTTGTTTTGAAAAAAATAGATTTGTTTTTACAATTTGTAGATATTAAAATTAGCAAAACAAAGCAAAAGCGTGCCATTCATCTCTCAGTTACTGTTCCAATTGAATATGCTGGTTGGTGTATGACATTTTTAAATGTTTTCATTCCCAGAATGTACTTGTTAAAAGCCATTTCTCTATATCTGTTGCAGTGAACTATTTCATAAAAAATGGTACAGAAGATGTGTTACTGTGTGGCAATAGCACTGATGCTGGGTAAGTACTTTCAAAATATCTTTACTTCTGGTTTGGTTTTGTTGCATTGTTCAGTTCTTGGTTTGTTGGTTGTTTTTTTTTTTTCCTACATTTTCCTTCAGTTCTGTCCACTTTCAGTAGCATGAAGTAGATATTTCAACTTCCTTGTGTCAGTCATAATAGGAGAGAGGATAATTACAATATTGTGCACGGTGATACAATTTTCTGAACTGCAGGGAATAGAAATTTGTGTGTCACTTATTCATGTCTAAAAATTTTAGGGGCTTTATTACACTTCTTTTTCAGTACATTTAAATTTCTCAGTATAAAAAAGAAATAGTGAGAAGTAACACTTTGGCTGAGTGGAGAGTGTTTTAAAGGAAATAAAAAGGGGGTGGAAACAGAACAACTGGAGGGATTTAGACTGACGATGAATTCTGGGCTTTTGGCAAAGGAAGATAAACAAATCAACAACTCTGAGTCCCCAAAATAGCATGCTTTGGAGGTGGGAAGGTACTCAGTTTTGAGCTGTGATCTGCATTTGTGCATGGTATCCTTATAGGCTATGTGTGTTTCATTTTCTCATAGAATAGACAGTGAAGGGAACCAGAATAATTCCTGTGGTATACTAACTTACTCTGCATAAAGGACTTTATTGATATCCCTACTATTTGTAGATGCTAACATTTCCTCCTGCATCCACCCCAGGGTCTAAGCACATTGTCCAAGAGTGTGATTTTATTTGACAGGTTCTCATGATCTGGATGGAAATGGGAGAGTTCAGATGGGATGGATAGAGATGGGCTCATAAGCTATGCAAGGACTGTAGGCTGCTAGGAGTTGTAGAAAAAGGAAGAAAAGACCTTAGAGTGATGGGATAGATGAGCTTTTGATCTAAATATATGAGAGTATTTGAACCAAGGAGATGGATGACCTAGATCAAATGAGGGGAGCAGGTGAGATGATCTACTTTTGGAGGGATAGGTTCTCTGTTGGTAGAACTAAATGTGGAAGACTGAAAAAATTGAGTTTAAATTAGGAATAACTTCATGTGAAAAGAGGCATGTGTGCACCAGGAGGCAACAGGAAGGTGAAGGGAAGATAAAAAACATATTTTCTTTTGGACAGGAGGGTGAGAAGAGCCATGGGGTCCCGGAGAGAGACACTTTACTTTCTGCCGCCACTGTCTATATCTGTATTTACATAAGACAAAGGGAAAGCTGAAGTGTCAGCCTTCCCTCTGCATGTTTTGTGTGTCTGATCTGTACTGCCAGTCTAATTTAGACTGTAAGCTCCTTGGGCAAAGGGCCATGTTTTCATCTTTCTTTGTTCCATGGAAGGTACAATGTCAGCATTCATTAATTAAGTGCTTTGTTGATTGTAATACATAGCATTTATTCAGGCTCGGGCTGGACTCCAAGACTATTGGGATGTTTCCCGGGGATCCCAGGTTTTGGCAATCTACCTATGCTGGTGGACTTCAATCTTTACTAGCCAATAAGCAGTAATACTGAGAAAAAAATATTCTGCACAGCAACTGTATTTTGCACATCACGAAATATTATTTATTGTTTTCTCTGACCTAACTGTGGTGGGGACAGGCTGCTAAAATCATAAGCAATGTTGAAAGGATTGATTCGATTATGGATAGTTTGTGAGGCATAGTTTAGGGGCTAGTGTTTTGAAATTGTCCAAGTGATGGGAATTTACATACCAATCTGATATCGATCGAGTATCTATATATTGGTAGCCTGTATGGATTTAAGAATTGGGTTCTAGCAAGGCATTTAGCAAAACCACCCTTATTTCCTTCCCTAAAAAGTCAATAAATTGAAATGTGTCAGCAAAAATCCATGACTGGATAAAACCTCCAATGGAGGCACTATGCCCAAGAGAGAGTCACGGCCTGAAACAGCCGGGAGAGAACTTACAGCTTTCGTGTATAAGAAGAGGAAAATGTCATACCCACACCTAGAGCCCTCATGCTTGTTTTGATAAACACATCAAAACTATCAGTGTTTGTGCCATTAAGGGAAACCCACTTTCCCTCTGTGCATCAGTTTTCTTATTCAGCCTCTTGCTGTTTTAGTTAAGTCTTTAATACCACTGCGTAAGGTTTGGTTTTAAATGCCTAAAAATAGGGACTAAATATTCTGACTTATGCTGGTTTTTTAGCTCAGGACTAGCAAGTGTTTTCTTATCTGTTATCCATTGCACCGAGTTCCTGCTAGTCTTCCATTTCTGTTGTTTAAAGACATGAAGATACTTAAGATGATCCTAAGGCTTCAGGGGATTTGCAAAGTCATGTATTCCCACCTGTTAGAAGAGGGAGGCCATCATTTACAGGCCGATGTATCTGACAGAATGGATTTGTTTTCTCTTATACTTTAATGGTCAAAGCCAAGAGCAAGTGCATTCAATAGCAAAACGCAAAATCTGAATGTGTGGGATCTTTTGGGACAGGTTGCACCACAGGATCCAGGGAGGTGAGTGAAGAGTGAGTGGATGCAGCAGATTGTGGTTCCCCTGTCAATTAGTAATGAAATTAGTGACAAGTGAGGATGCTTAAATTGGTAACTCACCAAGGCATCAGGCAGGTGGGGTAGGGAAAGATAGCTGGCAAGGCTATGTCAGAGTGTTCATAGCATTTGTGGAGCTCGCCTCTGCTCCCAGTTTGGAGCTTGAATTTATTAGCCTCTGGGGTACGTTGAGGACCCAAAGGAAATGCTGGAAAGGGCAGTGTCATCTCATCCCTCCCTCAGAGAAGGGATTCCTTGTTAGAGTGAGTGACATCTATGTTGTGGCCAGGGTATTAAATATCAAGGTAATTGAAAAACCCATTTTAGTGCATTTTCAAAAGCATGTTGATGATGCTCTGAGGTTTAGCTGGTTACTGTTATTGTAGAAGAGTAAAAATAATTAAAAAAAAATCTAAACAAATCTACTGTGGCAATTATTAGGTGATGAGACTCAGATGGTCTAACATAAGAGTGTGTAGTAATGGAAACTGCAACCTGAGCTGGAGTAGCAAGCCAAAATCAGCAGGGAAATGACCATCAGTGGATACTATATCACAGACAACCTAATTATCTCCAATGTGGGGGCTTTATTGCATTACTAGGAGGGACTGTTTTTGAGTAAGCACCCAAACTGGCAATAAAGCAGGAGGTAATGGATCTAGCTAATATTGATTCTAGTTCAGAAGGGATCTGACCAGATATGTGTCACTCAACAGCAGCAAACCTGTCTCTAGTACTTTACCTGGCAGTTGGAAAAAAATCCATTTATTTATGTTTTTAGGTATGCTCAAGCAACCTCAAGAAGCTACTATAAAAATCACGCTGCAGAGACATGTTAGAAATGTCAGGAGATGGCATATTAGTTGCACAAGGACTAACCTGTCTGTTGGGTTTCCCGTGTGATGCCTTAGAAACTTCAGGATATCTAAAATTTGATTTTTCTTCATTTAATCAAATAGAACTTTTGTGCTGTTTTCCGTGTTGGTTATCCAACTGCATTTTCCCCCTTGATGTGCTGCAAGAATTTGCTTTGTATTTACAAGGAACAAAGAGTCCAATAGAAATAAGACATAATGTTTGGAGAAGATAGAAAATCAGATGATTGTGATCAAAGATGTTCTTTGGCTTAAAGTGAACACTAGTGACGTGTGCTCGGTGTTTCACAACAAGCACATTCAGAGCACTGCATTAATGGAAAAATCCTCTGCTCTGTGTATCACAGATTGGTCAGACACTGGAAGCAGTGCTAACAGCAAGGCTCTTTTAACAAAAAAAAATGTATTTGGGGAATTACTTATGTTTCTAGATGTATGTCAGGGTTAAATTTTGTTGTTCCTTCAGATGTGGCTGCACTGGGATTTATCCAAGTTGGTTCTCTTTACAATTTCAGCTTACTTGATTTGATTTGATTTGATTTGATTTGATTAAAATAAATGGAGAAAGCTCAGATAGTCTGATTTTCAAAGGGTTTACAAATTCTACAAATTTGCTTTTCAATTTAATTCCCAGTGTATAGCTTATCCAGTTTTGAACACCTTGTTTTAGCCCTGAGAAAGATCCAGTAATGATCTGGTACAATCATCAAATATTTGGAAGATCTTAGTTTGGAGCAGAAGCTCAATGCTGTCTCAGTCTTTGTGAAATCCAGCCTTAGCATCAAGTGGACCATTCATTGCAAGGACTACAGAACAACAGGTGACAGCAAGCAGCACCATACACCACCCATAATTGATCATCATGGGCCTTGTGAAGGCATCTACCCTACTGTGTGAAAGTGGCCATTAACGGCAAAATTAACAGGTCTCCATAGATTAGTATTCATGGTGACAGTGCCAAAGGGAAGACATTGGATGCAATGCTTCAGGGTGCGTTCAGGGACCTACGGGAAGGACAAAGCCTGGCACTCAGTGCCTGGCCCTGGGCAATGGTACATGGCCAACACCACGCAAGAAGCGAGGGAACCTCCAAAGGCACTGCTCTCAGGAGGAGATGCAGTCGCGTCCCATCTTCAGATCCAATGAGGCATCCTGCTAGAGCACATCAGCAGTGCCTCTACCAGTCATTGCCCAGCTCCTGTTATCAGATCTTATCTCCCAGTGGGTGAGCTGAGGGAGCCGTTTCATGTCAGGCTGCACCAACCTGCTTCATGCCACCCATGCAATTACAGCTTGCTCCTTCTCTATGACTGTTATTCATTTTCATGAGATGACCAGTACTTACTGCAGAGTCCTGTGCTTCCCCATGGGGTAAAGACTTACAGGGGTTGCAGCAGCTTGGAATTATTTGTCCATGGGAAAGGAAGATACATTTCAGCTATAAAGCATTTTCACTTTTAACCTCTTGTAATTTCTTGGGGACATTTTTCTGCTGTGCTTAGACTGCCGTTTTTTTCTTCCCCTTCTGCCTGAAGGTTTGGAAGAGCAATAGAAACAACAAGGAGATTTGTCCATTAGGAGAAAGAGAAACAGACAGGATGCTGTCAATGTACAGAGTAAACAAGCAGACAAAAAAAGAGAAACTTATCTTTGTTCTTTTCACTGTTTTGCTTGCAACTACAACAGGGAGCTAGCTTTTCAGAAAAGTGTAGTTTAAGTCAATTGTGTCTCCTTCAGATCTCAAGGTCAGACTGCTAAAGTTTTTTTTCTCCTTTCACATGATATGTGCTGAATATTCAGCTCATGGGCAGGAATAGTCTACGAGATCATACTGACAATGAAAGCACATTTGCATCATGTCTGTACCAATATTACCAAAAAGACTAGTGAACAGGAAGGAAAAGCAGCCAGTAAAGCTACTTCAGGATGCAACAAGAAAGCACCTTTAGCAACTGCATCCTGGTAACTGTTGCTATAGAAACTTTAGCTACCTTTATCCTCACTATGACCTTGATGTTTCTTAGCAGGGTACATTAAAATAATGTTCATTGTAGGGCAATATTCTATATGGTCTGGTAAATTTTGCTGTCACTGAGCTTACTGCATATAAGGGGTGAAGGAATGACCATGTGGTGTAGTGCTCCTCAAAGTGCTTGAGTAATAACTTTTTTTAAAATATCATCAGGGAAAAACTTTGTTTCCAGTTGTGTTGTGGCATTTTACTAAAGCAATTAATACCAACACATAAAATTGCACCAGATGCTTGTTTCCGTAGTCACCATGAGTACCAAAAGCAACATTTTTGTCGTAGTTTCTCCGTGCCATCATACTGCCAGTGTACTCATTAAGGCATGTACAGCAATGCAGCACTTTGATCTCTCTGTGCTATAGTAACATTCCTTTGCCTTTATGCATGCTCCACGTTGTGATTTAAAGCCCGTTGCAAAGGCTTATCACACCCCTCAAGGGTAGAGAAGAAACATGCACTCTATTTAGGAGCAGCATCGCTATCAGATGCTTCCACCAATGTTAATTTGTACAGCCCAGCGCTTCAGCTCTTGCCCAACTCTTGGCAGGGGGAGATGCTGGAACAATGTACATGTCTGCCAGACAAACATGTCAAACAGTATGCTCTCCCACAGCTCTTAGTCCCCTGACTAAAAGCAAACGTGCCCAGTAACAGAACCACAGCTGTGCTGGAAATTGGGGAACTGCACCAGAGAATAATTCACCCAGTTGATTATTTTATTCTGCTGCTGGCAATTAAGACCGCTGCAGCTCTGAGTTGCCTGAACTTAAATCTGCAGCAATATTATTATTATTATCATTATCGTTAATATTAATATTATTGTATTTATTTTTTTTTTTAATAAGAAGACCTTAGATTCAGGCCATGCTGTGTTGAATGCTTGGAGAAGTAGGGTGAGAAGAGCACTCTCGGCTGAGAGGGTTGTATTTCAGAGGTACAGTTCATGGATGGGTGGGGTGAAGATAGTGCTGTTCGTGTCTTATTTGCACATATATACTCCTGGGGAGTGACAGGAATAGGAAAGGGCAGGAGAAACAGCCAGTTGCAGGTGATCCCTGGCCTAGCCAACTTGGTCAGGCAATTGTGGTCTGGCAACATGTGTTTAACTTGCTGCATGAATGGGTCCATCACAGGGAATGGGATACTGGGGAGCTTTGGCATGTGCTTAGTGGGACTGGTGTGTTCAAAACACTCTCCAAATTCAGTCTGATGGGGTACAGCTGGCTGATGGGTGGGAAAGGATAGTGGAATGAGGAAGGGGATACCTTTCCCAAATGTGACTTCTTCAAATGTCACCAAAGGAAGGGTATTTTGGAAAGAATTAAGTGTGTTGTTTAAGCTACCAGAGCTAATAATGTAATTACACCTCAGATTAGCAAGCGATATTAATGAATGTATTACCGACCTTTAGTCTGCACAGCATATGTTAAATGAATTTAACTAGAATCTGATGTAAATCACATAAACTTTTCCGTCTCCTCTGTGTTGGTTACAGTGGCAGGAGAATGAGGAGGATTTGCTCATGGTGGGAAAGCCTCTTACTTGATTATGAAAAAAAACATGAAGCAAGTATGTCACCTGAAAGATGCTGCAAGGGACATGGGCATAACTTTAGGTATTATAGAGGCTTAGGGGCAACAATAACAGTCCTCACTCCTAGGGATCAGTTTTGTATTTGGAAGATCATGTCTCTGTAGCAGAAGTAGGGATTAAATCCAAATCCACCCAGTTCTTAAGGATAGGCAATATTACCTCTTAGTCAAAGCTGTAATAAGCTCATCAGCCACATGAGAGAAGCTGAGTTATTAGGAGCCACAGTCTTCATTAAGCAGTAATCTACCATTATGCTTAACATCATAAAAAAATACAGTGTCTGGCCACTGGACTGGGTAGAAATGAGAGTTTGCTTACCTTGCTGCAGTGTGAAATCTAAAAGAGCCACATTGCAGCAGAGAGTTCTTCTTCTTGCTGCTTGCTTGCGTGCATGCATGGAGGAATCTGATGTCTCAGGCTAAACCAGTGCTTTTCCATCTGCCTGAGCAAGTAGCCAGTGGGGGAGGCTGAAACTTCTTCCTGGATGCAAGTCAGTGGCGTGCACAGGTCAGTGGGTGCTCTGAGCCTGTGAGCAGGCCTGCTCATGGGCATCTCCTTCACTTTTCTCCTCCAGTTTCAGTTCCTGGTCTGTTGTTCTTTATTCTGAGGTATTCTTCTCCTTCCCCCACCTCACCCCTTCCTTGCAGCATTTGGTTGGCTTTGCTTGTACATCCTTCCTTTCAGACCCTTGGCACCCCTTGCTTTAAAAAGTGCCCTTCAAATTCTCTCTGACCCCGTAAAAGCCTGGAGTGTGAGCTGCTGGGGGCTTCTGTGCAGACCCTTGAATATGCAGCAAGCTCTGTGAGTCAGATGCTGGCTCTTAGATGGTAATTAACAGGGAATTTTAAGTGAGACCCTATGACCATGGCTAGTTTTTAATATAACAAAACGAGAAAGAGCAGAGAAAGGAGAGTGACCTGTGAGGCAGACTGAGCACCCACTGATGGCTGGGGTTTGGCCCCTTTCTCCTGCATGCCCAGTTGCCTTTACAACACACATTTTAAAGATATTCACCTCTTTCAGAATGGTCAGGTAGGAGCAAATGTTAGTCTAAGGATTTTTGCCCC
>JANHGB010037236.1:7706-43661 GCA_026283785.1 Coracopsis vasa | reverse complement strand
GGATTCGGATCTGACCAAAACCAATCCCACTGCAGGCTGTACGCACAGCACTGCACCCACTCAGTTCAGGAACATTAACTCCAACTGTATCTGATATAGCCTCAGACTGTGGCTGTGGAGCTCAAAATGAAAAGCATCTTTGCTTGAAAACACACCCTAAAAAAAAAATAAAATTAAACTACCAGATTTAGCCTCCAGGTTGACTATTTGTAATCTGGGTTCCCTTTAGCACTCAGGAGGAAAAAAGTATCCTATTCCTCAGAGTTGGTATGAAGAATTTAACTACAGCTCATAATAACCACAAATTGACTATGAAAGAACTTGTAAAAGGGTTTTCCTAACTAATTGTGATTGGGATTTCAGTGTGTTTCCTTAACACTTGGCAGAAGCCTGCATGTCAGGATTCTGAATTTGAGAGCATTCTATAAAACTCTACTTTCTTTTTTTCCCTTGTGGAGCTACTCTGAGAGGGCTTAGTTCATTTCAAACTATTATATATTCTGTCTGATAATATCCCCTGCTTAAAAGGATAATGCAAAGGAGATGTTCAAAATAGTCTTTCTTTAATACATAAACGTTTAGCGGTGGACTTGGTGGTGCTGGGATAATAGTTGGACTTTATGACCTTAAAGGTCTTTTCCAACCTAGCTGATTCTGTGATTCTTTGATGTGCAGAAGTAATAACAGTACATTGTATTCTGGGTCCTCAGGTTTGTTGCAATATCATACTCTGATGAAATTAATCAGACTATGGGCTTCATAATTTTTAAAGACCTGAGATAAATCAGTCTTATTTGGACAAGCAAGACACTTAAAACTGCACATGCACAAGTGTTTTGCTAAATTAACACTCTCCATGCCATCAAAGTATTTGGAAAGAGCTTGCCCCTTAAAATAAATTTTAATCCAAAGCAGCAGCACAGCAGATAACTTTTTTCATTTAGAAGTTATTAAACAAAGGCAAAACATGACTCCACTGAAGTCCAGGGCAAAACTGCTAATGACTTCACTGGAAGTGTATCTGGACATCAAATTTTGTATTCCCTTATATACATTCAGTTCTTAGAGAACTAAATGAAAGGCTGTGATAATGACTGACATAAGCTAATCAAAGAAATTCAGATGGTGCACAGCACAGCTCCAGCCATAGATACTATACTGGCCTTGGATATTGCAGGTGACACCCAGAGGGTCCTACTGCAACAGAGGCACAAAGACATGGAGAAGGATGGGATTGGGAGGCAAACCCTGTACTATGCTTTTCTGAGCTTTAATCACAATGTTAGTGTGATGTCAGATTTGTTCTGGGGCTCTCCACTCACAATTAAAGCATCTGAGTTTCAGTGAAACTGAAACAGGTCTTCTAAACAAAAGCAAGATGAAGATAGACAAAAAGCACTGCAAATCACTGGAAACTGAAGAAAATAATATGTTGTAGATCAACAGCTTACTAATTAACAGCCAGATGTATGCTTAATGACAAATCTAAACCAATTACTACTTCACCTGCTCAAAATTATCCATACACATATATACATGTGGAAAATAGGGAAATTAAATCCATTTCCTTTTACCCATGTACATGAAATTAGAAAAGACTGCTTGAAAAGTTTCTTTTTAAAGTATGTATGGCCTTGTCCCAACTTAAGAACATAGTGGCATGTTTTTATAGGTGAAAACTAAGAAGTTTTGATAAAGTTGGATTTTCCCAAATAAAGACTAAATTGCCGACACTGAAAATAAACTACATTATCAATAAACTTCAAGACTCAGGTATGCAGAAAAAGGATAAAAAAAGAAAGTGAGATTTGATTACAGAGATTTCCCTACCCTACTTAAGAGTTTGTGTTTTTCTTAAATGAGAATGACAATTCAGTGCTATGGCACCATCCAAACCTCGAAAACCTAGATGCTAGCCCTCATCTTTAACTGGGGAAAAGGGGGGGGGAAAAACTCTTCTAGAGTGAAATCAATTAAAATTGATCCATCCATTCAACCTTTACAAAACATGTCTCTCATGCTCTGCTGCTAAGTAGCTGCAGCAGAGCTCTGCCTCGCACTCCGCCACCACGCTGCAGTGAGTCAGTGTTTGCCCTCTTGTACCATACCTGGGATTCTGCGGCTCTGAAGCATCTGATTCTGTACACGGTTTCTTTACCTGCAAAAGCAAATGAGTGCCAGTTACTTTCACTTGAAACACAACTTCCTCGCTCACAGTTCATGCACTTACAGCGCTTAAAGTAGATCCAGCTCTGTTCACCATGATCTCTATAAAATACTTCCCGCATTTTACAGCAGCAGTATGCAGTACTAAACAGTGTGTTTCATTATTATCCCATGAACAGCTGCCAACTACACTTCCCCAGGCTCCATTAGTACGTAAAATGTTCGGCTAAAATAGCTTGGGAGTAGTCTAACTGGGAACAAAGAAACCAAAGAATCAGGTTCCCCACTTCGAAACGAGAAAGCCATACTGTTCTCAGCTCAGTGAAGAAATGTTTTCCCAATTGATAGAGCTTCTGTTTCCTGCTAAAGCTCACAATAATAAACACCAGATTCTGGGGCAAAGCGCAACGTTAGCTAAATAATTCATATGTTAATTTTCATTTTGTGAATCTGCTAACTGTATGTTAACTGTATTTTCCTATTGCATCAATGAAGACATACACCGTTTTCATTCATAATTCCAATATATAATTACATAAAAGGTATTTCAACTCCCAATTTAATCTTTACAATACATTGCTGTAGGCTAATTAAAGCTGAAAAAAATCCAACACTTTCAAATAAAAAGAGAAAAATGTCCTCTTGCAGACTAGGTATCTCCTTGGGATCTTCACGATATCCTGCAAAAATTTAATTGTACCTTTTGGAAATATAAATTTCTTGTATTTTCAGCAGAGAAAGAAACACTTTGCTCAATTGCGTGCTAATGCAGAATCCAGGGCTGTGTGGGAGGTTTCAAAACTCCATTGTTTAAAGCTACCTAGAAACATTCTGGTCACTCAGACTTCCTTGATGTGGCTGACACAATATAAAGAACATTCCCATGCTCTTTATAAGTGTTCAATGACAATTTTTGTTAATACTTTGCATCAAGACTTCTTCTATGCCTTTTTGCTACTTTAAAAGCATTTCAAACAAAAAAATTGCAACTGTAACTCACTTCTACAGAAGTCATTTGCAAAATACTTACCAACTCCAACAGAAAAAGGATTTGGCTAATGCTAAGTATTTTCTCTAAATACTTCAGCTGAACACCACGCAGCATGACTCACAGATGTCTGAGTACAAGCATGGCTCAATAGATGGTCATTTTTGTTGTTCACTTGCATTCTAGATACTGAAAAAAACATAGAACCATAGAATGGTTTGGGCTGGAAGGGACCTTAAAGATCATCTAGTTCCAACCTCCCTGTAACAGACAGCGATGAGTGTGCAAGATCACCTTTAGTTATATATATATATAAAATATATAAAAATTACACTTAAAACTTTGACCAAGACTTTCATTAATTAAACAGATTTCTGTAGATATCTCCCCTCAAACATTGTTTCATCATCACTAATTTTGCTCTTCTTGGATTGTTTCTTCACTGTTCTTACTGCACTACTCCATGGACTTGGTAGTTGAAATGTGCTACACAGAGGTGTGAAGGTGCAGCAACTCAGAATGAGAGTGAAGGCTCACAAACTCCAAAACTCACAGGCACTATTTCATAAACCTTTATATGCAAGCTTCATTGTTATAGTTTTATGTTCATTACATTGTTACTAAAGTAATATTAGATCTGAAATACAGTAAAATACTTGAGATCCAAGCACATGATCAAATATCAAGAAAATTCCCACAGTGTCTGTTAATATACAAACAGGAGAAATACTCATTCAAATTAGTGTACCGAGTGTCAACATCACAGGCAACTGTTCAAAAAACAAATTCAAAATCACTCAAAAACACTGGAATTGAAACATTCCTTGAGAGGACATGTGCACTTTCAGAAGCAGATTGTCTCAGCAGAGTTACAGGAGGACTCGGCCAGAAAAAGAATCTTTTAATTTTACACACAAAATATAATTGAAAATAATTAAAAATATGATGCATTTAGAAGTATAAGCCCTAATTATAAAAAATAAAGACATTACATATAATTAAATTACATAATTAAAATTAATTAAAAATATAAATACATCTAATTTATTTAAATCCTAGGAAAGCTACTTTTTCATTGTCCCTTTAGCATATACTCACTTCCAGGCTATTTTTGTTATCTCTTTGCTGTTAAATTTACTGGCATTTATACATTTCTCTCCAATTCCTTTGCCATTTGTGTGTTTGCCACCAATAGATAGGTTGCCTGTCACATTTAAACTGCTTAGCAAAGTTAGGAAAGTTCAGGTTAGGAACTTTCAGGTTAGGAAAGCTCAATCACTGTCTTCAACCAGTTGCTGGAGAGTTTGACAGTGACCCAGCACATCCCAACACCCTGATTTTCCAAAGTGATGGCAGGTCCAGTGGTGGGAGTTACCACAGAAGCCCAAAGATAATTCAAACATATACTAATGCTATCTCAGTACTTCTAACACACACAATATATAAGACCCCTGGTTTTTATGGGCAAAGGTGAGTTCTTCCCTCAGTTATGCAATAGCTGAGTACTTACAGATGAGTTGTCCTATCCCTACTCCCACTACTACTGCATCTTGCCTTTACCAGCTTTACAAAGTAATGGTCTGAAAGATTATGCTCTACCTGTGTAAAAAATGATAAATTTTGGTATACCTTAAAAGGGAGTAGCAGAAAAGCCATGGACCGATTGTACCAAAAAGACTCACCTCCCATGAAATGCTACAAACTTGGGGAAAAAAAGAAAAAGCATTATATTCAAGAATATTGCAATGAAAACAATGTTTGGTTGTTTTGTTTGGGGTTTTTTTTAATAGGAATATTTCAGGTTTTCAGCTTGGTATATAGATGATCATTCTCTGAGGAAATGTGCAGCATAAGCACATGGTACAGACTTGTCTTTTCCTCTGAGACTAAATGTAAACTTCACTGTATATCTTTAGGGTCCCTCTTCGAGAGAAAAGATTTAATAAATAAAAAAGTTATTTCTTAAAGGAGGAACAGCCATGTGATTTTCTTTCAAGTCACCGTATGGAATGAACACCCTTGGTCTTTAAGGCTACTCAAGTAGCAATACACATTTTGTTATTCCTAAAATTATGCCACCCTTGAAGGTGAACCGAAAATCTATGACCTACAAAATCTAGAACTCGGAAAACTTTTGATCAAAGACTAAATAGTTTCCTTTGTCTTAAGCTGTGCTGCTTTCCTTCTTAATCT
The DNA here is from genome assembly GCA_026283785.1 of Coracopsis vasa. Taxonomy (NCBI): domain Eukaryota; kingdom Metazoa; phylum Chordata; class Aves; order Psittaciformes; family Psittacidae; genus Coracopsis; species Coracopsis vasa. Next base: position 38,314 of record JANHGB010037236.1, on the reverse strand, counting down.
GCCTTGCTGACTGTTTTCAAAATAATTAACTTTCACTAACACCACATTTACTTACATTCTTGTGTTAGATGCTACAGAAAGAACCTTTTTCTTTACTCCTGCTCTGTTTTCCTTCCTCCCCTTACCCCCCCAATTTGCACAGGTTTTATCATAATTTTATTTATACGTTCATGTTGAGAACCATTCACAAGAGTGGCAAGGTACCAGTTTCAGTTGGGTTTGAATTTTGAATTTTGTCAAACTGCACTGAAATCCCCTACCCTGGCTGTCTACTCCAAAATGTCTGAAATGCTTCAGCTCAAAGTCCTTAGATCCAGATTTTGAGAAAACATGCTGTTGTGTTCATATTTTAGAAGTCATGCCACTGTGCTGCTGGAAGCAGAATCCCAAAGCTGGAAGTGGGGGGAGTCCAAGCTGTACTGATACTCAGGAATCACAATCTCTGTCAAATGGTGCCCAAATCTGTTTTAGTTCATAAGCTTCTAAAAGCCCTGTTTTCACACCAAGAGGACTCTTGCTGTAGTCTGGCTTCTGAACTTTGGAAGACCCTATCTGCACTGAATACTCTCCATCTCAAAGAGGCTGACACTGAGTAAGACTTAGGATTATTTCTGACCGCCAGGAGCACCAGGGACATCAAGAAAGGGAGTGGCATTAGTGAATTTGTCCCTCCTTGCATTGTCAGCCTCATCTCCCACCATGTAGGTACCCAGGTAATACCCCGAAACAGAACAACCCTCTAAACTCAAATGCAGAGAGGAACAGTGGAAAAACAGGAATAGGAAGATGGAACAGAAACTGAGGATAAAAGAACGGGATCTGAATACAGCAAAATTAGAGGAGAGCAGAAGCCAGGTGAGAAAAATGTGGCAGATGTACATGTGGGGTGCAGACAGTGGAAGAGTATTGGGGCTGGCTGGGATGAGACAGCACAGCAGTTTCCTCTCCTCTAATTAGATTTGGGACTAACACCACAAACACAAGCCTGAGCATGCATCAGGTATCTGTGAAACTCACTAGTAAAGTCTTCAGCGACCAGTCTGCCCACAGTAATTGCCTCGTTCTGCTACTCCACTGCATTGGACATCTAACAAGGGATACAAGCTGGGAAACTACACTTTGAACTTAGAAGACGATGTATAAATGTTATGCTTATCCAGAAATGTGAAGGTCTAATTTGACTCAAACTGGGAAAAACATAGTCAACATTTTAAACATATGCCTTAATCTTTGCCTTGGTTCATCAGATTTCAAATACGAACACAATTGTAAGTGTCATACTATGAGGGCACTGTGAAAACGATACATTTATTAAGCACCGAACAACTTTGATTCAGGTATACTAGAAATATTTACATGACAAATGATTTTATATGAAGTATGGACTTTGGATGCTTCGTGTTTAAGAGCTATAGACTGAGGAACATAAAAAGAAAAATCTAACTGCACATCCACTGAAAAAAGGAGACGTCCCCTCGAAAGCCTAGTATGTCATGTAATAAGGTCTGCACCATAACGCGTAAGAGACTGGGCTTCCACAGGCCATATTAATTCTGGCATTTCCTTGCTTCTGATGTTTTCCCTTGCAACATTAACATCCTTTTAACATGATTTTATTGGACGCTATTACACTACATGCTAAACCATGAACTGGTCCTGCTCTATGAGGTGTTATCGTACAAATTCTCATGGTATTAAACTCATAATGCAACACAGGTGAGAAATCCCTTCTAACACTTAAAGTAAGCACAGCTGAAAAATCTTGCAACATCAGCAGTAAATTATTCTGGCAATGAATTTTCTGAGCTCCCCCATCTACTGCATCAAATATGGCCTTGGGCATCCCTTCCAGATTGATAGGCATGCAACAGGGTTGAGTAGAGCCTGCAATGCTTTGGGCTTGGAGAAGTAGTTCTGCATGGTGGAGCTATGGAAGCTCTAACACTAAGGAGACAAGAATGAAAAGGGAAAGAAGAGGGAAAAGAACTTTTTGAAGACACAATGACATCTCAAAGCATGTCTACATGCTTCCTCAGCCTGTGCTGATACCACTTCTGATTGATCTGCAGAATCTGGATGCAAATGGCAGCAAATTATCCTGGTGAAGCTCATCAGCTCCTATTCATTGCCCAGAGAAGGGACCATGTCTGTGTAGTGGCCCCAGGAGAGGACGGGGCATTCAGTGGAACAGTTTGATGGAAATATAAGAGAAGAATATGGCTCAGGATGTCTGTGACACTGCTATGAGAATGAGTAGTAAAGAAAACTTCTTCAAACACCTTTTAGATGCTGACCTTGACACTGTTTACATATAGTTTTATAACCATCTTGACAACAAAAACCTTAGCACCGAGACTGTCTGTACAATGCTTAGTATAATAAAGATTTTCTTTGCTACCATGACACTTTTCATGGCTACCATAAAACAAATAATGACGTTATCTTGATCTACAAACACAGGGCAAGGGATAGTTTAAAGATACAGTGCCAGGATTTAGTGAAAAAATTGCAGCCATTCTGAAAATACAGATACTCTTAAACTGATTTTTTTGAAAACAGACAAAAATTATTGAGAATTAAGCAGGTTTTTTATTGCTAAATTCAAATAATACTATAGCTATATATGACCCATCCAGACAAAATCTCAGGGAAGATTCTGCAAAACCAAACAAATGCTGAAGACACTTAGAGAAAGATCTGAAAAGAATTCTAAATAATCCCAAATTCTGAATTCTTCCCAGTGAATCATTATTATGCTACACTTCCATAGGTCTCATAAGGGTTTCAGTTACTTAAACCTAATAATAATAATAATAAACTTACATAATTATATATCAACAGCTTGTATGAAAATGTAATATGAAATGAAATCAAAATAAGTATGAAAATGTAATACTATATAGTTACTCATCATCGAGTTTTAAGTAGGATTCTGACTTAGCTAAAAATCCAAACACTGATGCTACTGTTGAGCGAAGACCTTGAAGCACTAGAAAACTGATTTTTTTCTGTGATTTTTCACAGTGCAGAGACTGTACATAGCTGTACTTTAACTGAATCACACCCTGAAGTAGATTTATCATATCTTGGCAGATCTGAATATATAAGTTCTAATCACAATGGAAGAATGAAGAAAAACATGCTATAAGAGTGAACTTAATTTCAAATTCACTATTAAAGTTGGTTTGCTTTTAGTTTGGTTTTTTTGTTTTTTTTTTTTAATAAGTTTACATGAACTCGTCTTCAGTGAAAATAAGTTTTCCAGTCATCACTTGAACTGTGTTTAACTATTCAATATTCTTCCATTTCCTTATTAATGCAATTGTTATGCCATCAACTTAAATTCACAACTCTTATCAAAACAGATCAAGTTTTGAATATATTAAACTTTTTAAAATGAAATTAAAATGCAAATTATTTACAAGTTTTGAGTATGGAAGCAGATTGCTGAAGTTGGCGTTTATATTTTATGTAGCACAATAGATGAGACTTCATATTTAAAGACATAATCTATGTTTCCATGCCTTTAGAAATGGAAGAAATAACAACACTGCAGATACTATGCGAGGGCTTCAACCGCGTAGCACAGCAGAGGTGCAATGGGAAGGAATGGGAACAGGGGAAGCCATTCCTATTCCATTATAATTTTGTTCTGTTTTCCATGCACATCTTTCCTAAGATAGACATATTCATGATGAAATGTATCATTGCTACCCTCCTGTCTCCTGCACCTCTCCCCAGACTAATTCAGGAGTATCTCTGGGCTGCAACACTATGTGGCATACATCTAACTTTCAATGAAAAATAATCCAGATGGGATACACCCAGTATGAAATACCTGCAGTTTAGGCATCTAAATCTACCTAGGCTTGTCACCTCAGGCTTCCTCTACATCTAACAAAAAGCTACAGATGTATTTCACCAGGCCTGGAGTAGTCATCTACTTCAGACAGAGAGGAATTAGGCCAAAATTAATTGTGAATAATGGCTGCTACTCTCTGCTGACTGCTGAAGAGGCCAGGTAGTGGGAAAAACATTGAGGAAATGGAACTGGTGCTGCCAGAGGGAGGGAGTGCCCACTGCCACCACACAGCCTGTGCGTCTCATTACATCTTCCACGAAATTCTCTTTGTCTGCAACACTGACTACAGCATGAGGAGAGATGGCTGCTGCTAAAGTTTCACGCTTTAGAGCCTCAGCTCCTTTGAACCGGTCTTTGACTATTCATTTTAAGAAGGCGCTATCACTTACAAAGCACATACTAGTATGCTAAATGCTTTCACTTTTTGAGATGACACTCTTCATCACTCCCACGACATCTTAGATTTTCTGCATAAACCTTTGCAGAGAATAGTGTGGATGAAACTTTGACAGGAACCAGCCTACAGATAAGCCAAGAGGCTGCAAAGCAGTCCCGGGTTTCCCTAGATCTTACTTCACCAGGCTGGAATGATGAGAGTGAAACTCTAGAGCTCTTGCCAGTGTGCATGGTACACAGATAGTAAAGTAACCAGGGGTTTAACCAATCCAGATAAATGCCTTTTTGATACTTATAGGGAGACCATAACAATTGCTTCTTTCAGGAATCCTGCACAGTCTTATCATTGACACAAGCCTCTGTGCTACTTAAATCAGAAAAAAATAATCCAATATAAAACTGTGTTTCTATTGAAAAGTTTTACAGAAGGAGGTGGCATTAAGGTGTATCTATGACACAAACTGATAACATCTGAGATAACTTTAACTCCGTCTTCTCATTTGTATGCTCTCTTTGGGGACAAAACTTAACTTGGTACTTTCTTGATAGTGAAAGGGTTTCCTACATGTTTGTTTTTGCAGCGTGATTCATGGGTTCACTCAGTTCAGAGCTCTAAGCTTCTTTCAAGTCTTTTATACCTGCAAACATTTTTAAAATGCATTTTAAATTGTCTTTGGCATAAGCGCACTTTTAAAAATATTGGAGGGTGTGACAGTCAAGTCATATTTTAAGCAACTGGAACCTGTAAGGTACTATACGCTACATTTTGAAATGCGTTTTTACATGCACTGTGGGAAAAATTGGCATCCTTTTTTTCTTTTTGTTTGTTTGTGTACGATGAAAGAAGGAAATATGCTTTCCTTTAACTGGTGGGGCAGGCAGGGCAAATGCCACACCACAATAGGACCTTTTGTTTCAGCCTGGGTTACCTAATAGCTCAGAGCTCACAGAACACTTTCCCCTGCCCTGGTGGGAGGATGGGCCATCAGCCTGGCTCCCTTCCCAGAAAGAATGAAAGAAAGAAAAGGAGTTAGCTCCCCATTCAGCAGTTGCAAAGGCAGCGAAACTCCACTAGCCTGGAGCTCATTTATTGCCCAAGTCAGATTCAGGAAGAAATACTAAAGCACAAGCACTGGAAATCTCTCATTCTTTTTTCTCTTTCTCCCTCCCTCTCTCTCTAATACCCTTTCCTCTCCACACACACCTTCCCTCCCCTCCCAAAGACAAGCTCTTGGCCTTTTTTTTGCCTTTTCTAGTCAGCAGTACGTCTCAGTGCATCCGAATCTGCAAGCATAACCTTGGTGCCTCCCTGGTATCTCCAAACTGGAAATCACTTAGAAGATACTGTTCTTAATCTAGACATGGAAAAAATGTTTACATTTTTTACTCCAGTTATGGTCCCATGATCTCCTCCAGATTTGTTGCAATCACACAATTGTTATTAGTTTTAAGTATTTGTTTTTAGAATCTCAGCATTCCCAGATACCATTGATCTCTTTTCAGGAGAAAATCATAGAGGGATGTAGGAAAAGAGCCATACCGTGCAACGGTTTCTAGCATTAATCTTGTGATTCCCCAACTCCTCAGAAAAATCATAAGCAAATTAGGTGTTATCTAAACTGCTTTGCAGTTATCATTTAATATTCAAAGGAATAGCAAGTCATCTCCCATTCTATGCATAGAATTCAGTGCCCCCTGAGAAAACCTGAACTGATTTTCTTTCCTCCCGCTTTTCAAAACTAAGCAGGGCCAACAAATGCAAGAGAAAAAAAAAGTAAACTTTGAAGCTGAAATTTAAAGCAATGAAAGTCAGGAAGTTCAAAAGTTAATGTTCCTATGGCTGTGTTAACTTGGCCATGTTGCAAATACATCATGCAAATACTTCAAGCTATTTTGTTAAAGGCATATAGTACTGTGCTATAAAGCATAATAAACCATGCTGTTTTCTTTTCATGTGGAAACCATCTTGTACAAGCAACAGTACAGTGTATTTCTACTGCTAGCATTGATTTCTCTACCACAAGGCAAGTATCTCTGCCACAAGACGCTTCTCTGTTCTGAAAATGCTAGTGCCTTACTGGGATCTAGCTCTCCCTTAGCTCACCCAAGAGCTTACCTACAGATCCCTTCAGAAACAAAGGGCAACTTCTCTCCTGACATATTTGCCTTACCAGAAAAATTATATTTCTCCTTTAAGATCAAAAAACACTTGTCACAGCTTTTCCAGCCCTCACTTAGAGAAAATACAAACAAATCACCTTGTTGCTCATCTCCTCCTTTCTGTTCTGCTCCCCTAGTTTCTACCTAGGAGTATACTGATACCCAAGAGCAGTAAACAACATGATCACCCATCCATCAAGTCCTCATCCTCATCACAGATGATGAAACTATCTATTAAAAAGGATTCATGTCACTTCTGTGTCTTTTGGATCCTTCATCTCTCAGGAAAGACAACTGTATTCAGTGTATAGTGCCGTATGCAAGAGAGTACCATAAAGATGATAAAATATAACTGATTTATTCACAGATCAAAAAAGATCATCTAACTTCTCTGTTACAGCAATTCAGTTCTACAACCTGATCTGAATTCAGACTGTATGTGGACTAAAATGACAACTTCAATTAAATGATCTTGCAAGTGTCCACAGGGTAGTTTTGCTGTGATCAGGCTTCAGAAGAGGGGAGGCTTGACTGTAGCTACAGGCAAGGATCACTCCAGACTGTGGGCTTTTTCAGCTCCAGTTGAAGTCCAGCATGTGTGACAGAAAGAAAAAGGAAAATTACTGCTCTAAATGTTATTTATTTATTCATTTATTTATTATATTTTTTGTCAGAGGGGACACCAGTCATTCGTTGCCCTCCTTCACAACCCTGACTGGGAAGAGTACCTCCATGCTGAGCACATGTACTGAGGTCTGGGAATGCAAATAGGCAATTTGCGACTAACCCAATAACTGCAGAATATTATCCAGTCCTGCCTAAGATTGCATGGGCTTCCATCAGGGCCTTCGCCATGCTTCAACAGCAGTGAGGGTAACAGCAACAGCTATCTGAGGTTATACTGTATCCAGTTCTTTACCAAAAGGCACTCCCTGAGCTAAAGTTGTCAAGCTCCGAGTAGCCTACACAGATCTAAGGTTAAGTCTAAATAAGAACATGGCGGTTAGGCCCATTATCTTCAATTAAACAATTCAGAATGAAATAAGTATCTGAATATGTCTTTGTAGGATGGGAGGCTCAATTAAATGCCAAAAAGCAACAGGTGGACAGAGCAAAAGACAGGTTGAAGGGAGGATGAACAAGGTAATATGAGAAGGTAACATGAACACGATTTCAACTCAGCACCTGCCTACCCATTATCAGCTCACAGAGTCCTAGTAATGCAGGCATTACGGAAGATGGGAGTTAGATGGAGGCCATGTTAAAACAGTATTAAATTAAAGACAAATAAACAAACAAAAAACACAAAAACCAAATCAAACCAAAACAACAACAACAAAAAAACAACACACAAACCACCAACAAAATAACCTGTTCTGCTATTCCATGGCAGTTTTGCTCCTTGTAGCAGATTGAAGATATTCAGCCATAAATATCTGACATTTCAACAGATAATATCTATGAATCTGAACATGAACAAATAACTTGGTCTATGAAAATAGCCCAAAATGAAGTCATCCGTTAACTGTACAATACTAGTATTTTTTGTACAATGCACTGAGGCTATTCCAATAAAACCACCTACTTAAGACACATACAAATGCCTATGTTACAAATGAAAACCAAAAGTGTGCACAAAACTGAGGAAAAAAGTGGAAGTAGACGGTAATAAGCAGTTGCACATTACATTCCACCTTGAAAATTGCCAAGTAAGTCACCTGTACATCTACAGTGAACAGCTGTTCTTTTTCTTCAGTTTCATACATTTCTGTTCTTCTTCATTACTGAAGCTAATTTGTTTAGCATTGTAGCAATAATTTCTAGCAGCTGTTGTAACATTAATGAACTACATCAGATAACCAAAAACTCTGGCAACCTACGTCTATTAGAGTAAGGATGCAAAAAATTCTTTGTAGCTCAAACTATTTGCTGGTCAAAATAAAACAATCAGTTCTTTATGGCTCAGATGTTGTCTAACTTGTGAAAAAATAATTTGTTAGAGGAAAGATAAAATGACACACGATGTTGCAGTATAAAACCTCACAAACAGATATAATTTAAAGACCTCTTCACATGCTTTTGTGATGTCATGTAATCAAATTTAGTTTGTTTCTAGTTAACTTAGTTTTCAGTGTCTCTAGAACAGTTCAATAAAGCTGAAGAAAATGCTGCTAAGAAATGAGTTTTCTGTTTTGGTTTGGTTGGGGTTTTTTTCAGAGTAGAAAAAAAATGAAGAATTTATCTGAGGCAATCCACAGGTAAAATACTTTCTAATAAATACATAGGGAGGTATAACACACATAATGTACACATTGCTACTATATAGTAGTAAGCAGCACAGAAGCAAAATCCTATTTAGCGAGACTAGTCTGTATATGTATGATTTACATTTAATTATTGAAATATTAATGAAGAGGTAAAGTTCAGAAGCATTTACAACACAGTATTCAATAAAAATCCTATTAATATCATAGTGTGAAAATGTCATTCAGAGGAATTTATCATAAAAGGATGAATCATTATTTTTTTCTATGCACAGGGATACATGTTTGTTTGTACACTAATAACAAAGCTAGCCACAATTAGAAAACACATTAAAAATACTTTCCTTTTGTTTTATGCTGCAATTCTTAACATTAGCCAGAATAGCTGCCTTTACAGTATAATGTATGTAAATAAATCTCAAACCATCATCCAGCAATATTTTTTCATTATTAGTCAATGGGGACAATATCAGAGCCAGTATAGCTCTTATATGCCACAAGGAAGTACCTCTTGACAGATCATATTTCAGCTCACATATAAATCCATTTTGCCTCTTTTTTCAGGTTTGAAAATTTGACTGGTTTATCCCAGTATACTACTTTAGTATATCCAAGTAATTTTTCAGAGTTTTTATTAATACTACTGTATTAAAATATATAATTTTAAAATATTTAAAAGTATCTTTTACTTTTTACAATTTCTATAAGCAAATCAGTTGAACTGGCTTTCCAGAGGCAATTAATTGATGGGTTGGGTTTGGTGTTTTTTTCAAATTCATATAATTTTGTTTATATTTGCAGTCCTCCAGTAAATTCTTTAACCAATAGGCAATTACTTGGAATAAGGAGTTCTTCCAATTTATTTTGGATGGTTTTATACACACATCTCAAGCATTAAATAAAAAACTCTTTGGTTAAGGAAAACGTAACCACCAAGATTCTCTAAACTTTGAAGGCATTCAAAATGAAACGAAAAAAGACAGCTTCATAGTGAAGGATTAATTTCATCTACCAAGGTCAATGGTCAGAAATAACAATAAAGAATATTGCAGCACATTTGCAGTGCTTTCTCCCACAAGAGTCTGCCCGTTTGCCCCTATTTTAGAAAAACAAGCAAGTGTCCTTTGTCTTCTTTTTAACGTGCCAAGTCTCCTGCATCTTTTGACCCTCCCTCCCTTCTCTCCTGTCTCCCCAACCTGATCCTGGAATGTTTCGGCCATGAGGTTAAGAAAGATTCCCCCATTTATCACAACCTGCCAAGCACAACAGGGTCACAGTCCCAGCCCCAGTCCTACTGCTTAACTAATCCAGCCTCAACACAGGCATGAAACTTCAAAGATTTTTTGCCACAGGCAAAAATTAGTCCTTATTTGCTTTAAAATCCAAGTATCAATCAAGTTAAACTGTGCTTCAGTGAAGCTAACATTTTGAACGTTTAGAGCAACATGTACATTTGGTTCTTAGCTGCAACTCTAATTGAATGCAGAGCTCACCTGGAATAGCAGTACAAATACTTTAAGTACAGCAAAAATCTCCAGTGAGATAATTCATTTTATATAGGAGAAAACCCTTGATAAAAAGAACTGTTCAAACGTGCATGCAAATACACAAGAATATGTTTTTGTGCATGTGTGCAAATAAAGATATATAATACATACAGATTCTCTTGTTTGTATTAAATCATCTCAGATAATTTTACCCTCCAAAGGTTTTATTATCAGTTATACCAGATGATCAGCCACAGTTATATATTTGTAAAGCTCAGTTAATGACCTTTAAATATTCCTGAAATTAATTTTGAAGAACAATTAAAGATTTATTATGAGAATACACAGAGAACTTTGCTCTAATATTTAGGAAGCAAATTTTCAATTATCCCTAGCTAAAATAACATGTAAATTCTACTCTTCTGGGATACCGCCTACCATTTTCGTTGAATCCAATGCAAACAATATAATGATTATGTTTTTTTAAACCAATTCAGGCTCTTCAATATGTATTTTTAACTGCATTGTTTTGGGGCTACGATGGGATTACATTTAAAATTAGCTTTAAATAAAATCTTAATTTTCCTGCAGATCTTTATTTATAATTGAATACTGTTTAATCACTTAATAATTCAGGGTAATGATTAAATATTTCATAGAGTAGAGAAATAAACCACATAGACGTTATGTTTCCTGTTAAGCTATTATGGAAAAGTGCATTTTTTTTTTTTCAGCAGAATAACTTAAAAGAATTCTTAAAATGAAACTAGAAAGTAAGCAGCATGTTAACTAGAGCATTAAATTCTACAAACTGCTCAAATACCTTTTAGACATAAATGTCATAGAGCCATGCTCATTTTATTTAAAAATACTGAAATAATACATCATGTTAAAATTTTAATCCCTTGCAAATAATATTTACTAAATAAATTTTATAATTCAAAGTTTAAAACTGACTAAAGTGCTACTTATTTCCTATAATCTCCCCAAGTAAACATAACTTCAATAAAATTTACATATAGCTACTTGCAAAGAAAACAACAGAAAACAAAAGATTAGAAAGATAGGTAAGCATGTGAATGACCCAGCACACAGTGGTTTTTCATTTGCCTCCTTTATTTTATAGTATACTTGGACATTTTATCAGAATACTACTAGAAAACAACCTTGGCTTCTAATTTCTGTAACAGATTATTTAGCTTCCCTGTATGCACACTCTAACATGCTTCCATGACCACAAAAACATGCAGATATTTCCCCAAAGACAAATTCCAGTTCTTTCACGTGATATTACCCACTTTCATACAAGGTTGATGCTACTTAATTTTCCTTACCATTTAGCACTTATCTTAAGCACTTATCTTAAGCACTTAAATAAATAAACTGGAAAAATGCTTTGGCAAGAATTATATTTTTAGTTCAGGAATTAAAATTCAGGAATTCAGGAATTCAATTTAGTTCCAGGATTAAAATTTAATTCTTGCTTTATATACCATTTTCGAAATTACATTTGGTTTACTTTAGGAGAAACTACAATGGCACAAAATGTAGTGAGACAGTTAAAAGCTGTTTAGCTGAAATGTATTTGAGAAAATAGTGAACAGTCCAAGAAAAAAACATGTAACTGAATCCTGTTGCTTGCCTCTCACCAGACCCCAGACACAAAATCAAAGAACTTATTGGCTGTAATAATTTATCATACCTTTCTTCCAAACAGGTTCCCTACACATTATACTTCCCTATAGCAGTAAATGGCTGTTTACAGCTGGACCAAACTGGGTTGCTCTTTCTTCCATGGGACTTTGCTTGCTGTGCTAGGATAATAAAACAGCACTCCCAGAGTCAACCCCTTCCAAGTTTCCCTGAATGAAACAGACATTTAAGAAGCAGTAATCATTATGCCAGCTCCCATCGTGGCCCTCCGAATGCAGCACGGCAGCAGCATTGCTACGCTTGCCTGCTATGCAGACCCCAAGGTAAAGAAAACATTTCAATACATTTCAGCAGCACACACGCACCAACTCCCTGAAGAAGTAAGGTTTTAATCAGAATTTATTCTCAAAGAATGGTCTATGCAATTGCAAATTGCATTAAAAAGTTTGAAACAAATTCACAATGAAGTAAGGCTCAAATACAAACTCATGTTGCCAACTGACAGATAACATTACAGAGAAAGTTAAAGTGAACATTAAAGAAGTGGGATTGATGCTTAAATGAAATTACTGGTTAGTGTTATTTGTTCCAAATTTATGTCTAACCAAGTTAGAAATGGACTAAATGAACTTGAATGAAGCATTAATAAGTCAAATTCACTTTATTTCTATCCACAATTTTTTACTTTGGGACTAATTAATTTGAACTCAGTTTATGTTTAGACACCTGTCTCAGCATATGGGCCTTAAGTGTTTCTTACAAAAATGTTATTAAATGACACAACAGCAAACTGCTCACAGATTTGACAAAATGTGATGCTCACAGACTATTACAGAATGACGCATTTTATTTCTTACAGTTCTTAAAAAGCAACCTCTTGTGGTAAGAAAAAGCTGCTGCTGAAAGAACTTGATGGATTCAATCCTGTGACCTACCTAAACTCCTGTGCTCTAGAGCCACTATGAACAAATATGTTGCTCCAAAATCAAGTTTGAAACTGGTGTCACAGGAGTGAAAACCAAACCTCCTTTTCAGAGCAGAATCTGACTGTGCAATTAATATCCGCTTACATTTCCCGTTTTATCACTAAACATTTACATCACTATTGCAAATTAAAATCCATCAGACCCTTACCTTAGTTGTCTCTGAAGAACAGAATTCCCCAAGCATGCAAAGTCAGTTTCCAGGATCTCTTATGTTTCACACTAATTAACTTCCGAAGTACAGCAGCTCAGGTGTGCAGACAGATTTTTCAGGACCAAAACACTTTTGTACCAGTCAGCTAGGAGTTTTTAAACTCAGAAATACTGAAGACACTTTGTTCTTCCTTGAACTGTCACACAGAGCATAGCACAGTCTGGTTACTTAAGTTAACTAAGAGGAGATCTGGGTAGTAAACAAGCTTGGCTCTGTCCAATGGCTTTCCACACCCTTCTGTTTATAGTAAGATGACTTGCATTCAGAGGTCACCCCATCAACAGCTCCTGTCTTTCAGTGGGTATCTAATGTGCTGCATTTATCCCAAGGCTCTTTTAATGAAAGCACCTTCCTGGTCCCTGCTCGCCTGCTGTCACTGTGACACATCTGCTCCTTATTGTGCAAAGTCCTATTAAGTGTTAAAATATACAGAAAAGACGTACCTGGGCATATATTCTGCAAGGAATACGAATAATTGTAAGTGCTAACCTTGTCTGTGAATATTGACTAAATGAAGTCTTTTTAAAGATCAAAGAAAGAATTTTGCCAGCAGCATTCATCTTGTGAATAAAAGAAATTCAGGTGGAAGACGGGTGCCATTGTTTGAGCTGGACTTAAAAACTTTTAAAACTATTCCTCAAAAAGATAATACATATGCCTATGCCAGATAATATTTACTTGAATATGTTAACATGCTGGAAACAAGAGATGAGGAGTCTCCTTGAGCTCTGCTGCAAAATGACACAGAGCCAAGAAAAATGAGGGTCAAGTGCCAGGACCCCAATGCAAACACCGAGGCAATTCAGGGCTTAAAGAATCCATGGAATTGGCAGCTCTTACAAAATCCAGTAAATACACAGCAGACTCCTAGTACTCATTTTTTATGCATTCAGTGTGCTACTGGTTACAAGAGGTTTGCAATTCAACTGGCAATTACTATTTTCTTCATGCAGCATTGCAAACCAAAAGAACAGACCCCAACCTCACTTTTTTTTTAACTGGAAATTACTCATTACAACAGACATACCTAAATTACATTATCTTGTAATGAAGACAAGCACATGGTGTTTAGCATTTTAATTTGTAAGTCTAAAGCCTGACAAAAATCAGAATTGAGAACCGCTTCCCAATTTCTGATACTTTTTCCTCACTTCTTAGCCACCGGGTAGCACTAGGAAGTTCAGACTTGTTTCACGTGGAGAGGTGAAACTGAAGATGGCACTCTCTCCCCATGCAAACAATAACTTGACTGCTGCTCAGAAATGCTCTTTGAGTGAAAGTTACACCTGCAGCACATTTTCAGCACCAGTTTTTGTCACCACTACAGCATCAAAATGACAGATAGCAGCTTGGCTCTGTTAAAGCTAATAAAACATGATTGATGAACTGGGCTAGAAAGCCATGTCAGTTCAGATTAGGATATTTGTGCCATCATTTGACGGGTCCCACACTTTATTATTAGAATGGACTCTCAGGACTGTAAGGGCCACTAGCAAATACAAGCATCCAGATTCCCTGATGCCTTTTTTTCTACTTAAACCTGTTTATGAAGTTTAAGTACAAAAGGGTTGGGGGTTTTTCTATGAAGTCTCACTTAATTTTTATAAAATACTTGTGCTTAGAAATACTATATACTTCCTTAAACAGGTGCCTGTCAGCTGCTATTATCTCATGCTCTGAAATCCAAGTAATCCTCATTTTACTGCATTATGTGGCACAATAAAGGCCCACCTCTTTGACAATGAAAACCCACTAAAGCATATATAAAGTACTGGGGAGAGAGCATAATCGGCTTTCAACTGTTGGGTTTGACATTAGCATTATGTATAACCTCTTTCTTAACTGCTGAAACAACTAATACGTCAGATGTGGAAGGTTGCTAATGCAAGACTGCTTGCCCACCAAAAAGAAAAAAAAAGGAAACAAAGGAAAAAACTATTGCAGAAAATGCTGCCAAGGGAAGACTGAAAGCCATGGGACATATACGAGCAGTGATCTTTAAGGCTCAAATCTTTAAACACTGCACAGTGTACTGCAGAGAATCTTAACATTAACAGGTAAGGAACAAAATTTGTCTCTTCTTCTACCAGGTATCAGGCAGAAGAAAAACAGCCTGGTTCTAGATTCCACAAGCAGTCAAGGAGCATGCCATCACCCCCTTTCCACACCTCCATACGCAGGAGCTCCTTGTTCAGCAGCTCAACCAGAGAAGACTGTTTGCCACCCCTTGCCACCACTTTACCTCTGCCCTCCTGTCTTCTGCCACAGACTAACACGCCTCTGTTCCCAAAACTTCAAAGACCAAAGAAATGACCATCAGCCTTCCTCCTTTTCCCAGTAAAACAAGACGGTTTAATAGTTTCTCAGGCCTGGATACCTGGAGGCACAGTACAGTCCTATACACTTTTAAAGGTCTTTATCACAGAGTGGCAATAAAAAGAATTCCATGCCATAATTCTGTGCACACAGCAGTAGCGTGAAGAGATGATCTGCGAAAATTATTACATCTACCGCACCAGCTCCTTTTTCAGGCTGACACGGGAAACCACTGCCACAGCATCCCTGTGACTGATGAACTGCTCAGTCTGCAAACTCAGATTACCAAGGAGGAGATGTTTTCTATAGACACATGAATCAGAAGTTTCTTCCAGCCCTGTATTTACAGTATCATCCGAAGGACACAAATGCGACAGAAAGGAAAATAGCAGATATTAGTGATAAAAATCGTAGTCATTTGAGAAAATATGAAAGCATGAAATGCAACCAAAAGTGTTTGGTTTAGGCCCACAGTATTGAAAATTACTTCAGATATTATTTTTCATGTTCTACAGTTTGCTTTATATGCTGTTGTTCACTGTTTGCCTGCAATATTGAGAACACTAAACCAAAAAGAAAAGCTTGGCAGCATGCTTTTACGTTTTAAGTAGCACCACAAACTAACAAACTACACAGGACATAAGCTACAGCTACCTTTGTATCTACAGCTTTGCAGATTAACAAAGATAGAAGTGGAGGTATGAAAGACTTCTCTACCTTTCTTTTCTTTTTCCTCTAGGCAGAAAAATTGGAAAGAGCAGAAAATTTATATAAGCAGTAATCTCTTTTTAAGATACTAATGAGAACACATGATTCCCTTCAATGCATTTTCACAGTTGCTGGTTTTGTTACTGCTCCTTCAGATTTCACCATATGATGTGAAGTACTTCTCAAGGTACCTTAGAGGAAAAACACACTGTAGCAGCGCATTTTGCTGCCATTGAGCAACCTTGTCTAATACATTCTGAGAGCCAACATAACCACTCCACATTTTCAGTCAGTCTGTTTTTCAAGCAATGCAGTTATAAAAATGGCTGAAGAAGAAGAAAAGAATGTAAGAGGTACAGACACTATTTGAGAAAAGGCTGCCTGTGAGATTTTGAGTTTGTCAACAGTTTCATAACCGGAGATCAAATTCAATGCCAAATAGATGTTTTAGTGGACTCTGATCTTGCATTCAAAGAGGGTTTGGAGGTGCTTTGATCCGAGAGGACTGTGACTCTCCCCCCTGGGGCCTCGCATTACCCTGGCTGGCTGACTGGCTCTGGCAGGTCACGGCAGGCCCTGGGGGTGTCAACCTTTATCCATGTAATGGATAATGGTATAATGGTGCTGCAACCAAACCAGCTTTTGTCAAAAAACTCACTCAACTGCTTTTACCTTTTTTTGTTAGTTTGCGTTTTTAGTTACAAAACTGCCAGGAGGAATAAATGCCCAGATCTGAACTGCTGTGCTTTTTCAATAAATTTAAATTGAATTTAAATTTACAACCCCTTCTAAGATGGCTTTGTTGTTTGGTAATGTTTGTTTTGTTTGTTTTCTCTGAGATGAATTTAATCCATTAGACTTTATTGGAAGACAAACTATCCTTCAATTTCACTTCATGAGTGCATCCTATGTGCTCCACGGCTTGTCTGTAGAATCAATGGAGTGAGGCAAATAAAATCGTTACTATTACAATACTTCCATCAATATGTGATACTGTATTTATTAGACTCTTCAGCCATGACTAATGCTGTGTTATGTTCTGCCTGGGCGCTCACCAGCCTGCAGCTCCTTTGAGCAAAGTCTGCAGTTTCACTGCAGTCTCCATCACCTTCCCTCTCCTTATTCCCTCAGCCTTGCAGAGAGCAGCTTCTCAGATACAGAGAACAACAACAATAAAACAGCAGAGGACAGCTGGGCTTCAGGATGTGCACTTTTTTCATTACTGAAACTGCTACCAAAACTAAAAACTGTTTGATTAAATCTCAAGTAAAAGAAATAAATTTGAAAACCAGATGGAAGCTGGCTAAATTCTAAGTGAAAAAAAAAAAAAAAAAAGACATCTGAGTATATCAGATTTTCAAACAATGAAAACTGAAAAAGCTTATAAACATAAATAAGAACTTCACATTGTAAATATAAATTAATAACAGCTACACACACATACTCACAAATCACATTCCTGAAAGGGCTTTAAAACATCAACTGCCTTTTTTTTTATGTTTTGAGGTCTTCTTAATTTCATTTGTGTTTTCTCAGCAGTCACATTTTCCAATTTATTTCTGTAGTCTTACATGTAACTTTTTAAAATGCAAGTCTACATCTTCATGCCTTTAAGTTGAAATACTAAACCTTTCACTTGAAACGTTAATGCCATAAACACATTAAAATTGTCATAACTGGCAATACAGTATTTTCTGCCCTAACATCTCCATCTTGAGTTCTTCCACTGGTTTCAATGATTTTTTTTTTCCCAAGAAGTACTCATTTACATCTTATTTCCCCTACCATGTTAAGTGTCTCTGATATTAATTCTGATTTAAATAAATAGAATTATGAACTTTTCAAAATGCACACCAAGTTCAAGGTACAAACTTTGTGAAAAGTGTTTTCATACAATTACTTCTAAAGGGAAGTTGTCAAGTAGCACCATATCTTTCAAAGGCATCCAAGGTAAAAATAATTAAGAACAGTATTCATTCAAGTTCCCGCTAATTACTATGAGCTTTTATTACCACATTTTCTAGGGCTCCAATCAAGATGAGTAACGTGTCAGTGATCAGTGCTAGGCACAAATATGATCTCAACACTGAAAGCTTAAAATCTAGTTTTACTTATGGCTCCAGAGAATCTACTCTAGTATAATCTTCCAAGTTTATTTTATGACCAAATAAAGAGTTTATTTAAATAAGTACAGGAGAGAATTACAGTTATGTGAAAGTTGGGAAGGAATTTAAATTTTTGAAGCAGACTTTGCAAACTGCAAAGAAAAGAAGAGGTCAAACTATTGGGAGTTTTTGACTTGAACTTCTGATTAGCAGACAGCATTTTCAATCATTTTAGCTATTATGTGTTCAAAAACACTCAGCAAGAGCGTTTGAGCATGTGACTGCTCTTAGCCAAGCCTCGTATTCCAAGTAACATCCAGTTCGAGTAAACAAAATGCTGTCCATTTATATTTCTGTCTTTTTTCAGACGGGTGCAATACTTCTCACAGCTTGCACTGAGCACTGCTTTCTGCTTTTGTTCTGCTTCTGCAACTCTCCTCCCTCTTCCCACCTCCCTTAGTACACATGTAGCTATTTCACTGTACATACTCAGAAATGATGTTCTGAGGAATGGCATGATAGATTTTTCATATGGAACAAGGAATCTATCCTTGCTTTAACTTAAGTGTTTATTTTGGAAGCTGACTAGCACTCCTGTAATTACCAGGGACCTCCCCACCAGAAAGCTAGAGCAGTATCAGGCCCAAGACAACCAAAGCAGGAATTCTTAAGCTGCGGTATGCAAACCACTTCAAGGCAGCACTTTTGTGCTGGGGCAGGCAAAAGCAGATCAGCAGCAACAGATCCTGACCTTTCTGGGCACAGTGTAAGGACTCACATTGTTTATTTGTGCCTGGAGCAAAACCTAGTGTGGTAGGAGAAGTGCTTTTTGCATGAGGGAAAAAGATGGTGTTTAGGTTCTGACTTGGGAGACACGGGAATTAAGGAACGGCTGACTTACCCTCAAAAAGATCATCCATATGTGAGAGTTTGGGTTTTTTCCTGGCAAATAATCTCCTTTAGGATATCACTTTAAGGAATTAACAAAATCAGCAGTTTAAGTGAGGTGACCCCTTTATTAAGACTGATACATAAGTATGTAAGAAAAATTCCATTGTCCTTTTTTAAAAAATATAAACTTTCAATGCAACATGATGAGTTTTACACATGCATTAAAAATACACTGGTACAAACAAGACATTACAAAATAAAACAGAAACAACAAAATTTCTAAGTAAGTTTGTAATTGCCTGTATAGTGATTCCCTTAAAACCAAAGAAAATCTCTGGTTGTGAGTGAATGAAGTTTATCTTTCATAAATTTAGAGAAGCCAGCCACTTCATAAAGAAATGGTTTTCACTGTATAAAAACCTTGAAAGGGAGCCATAAGTAAAAATTAACAGCACACGTGAGTTACATACGCTATTATGGTGAAAATTCTTGGGCTTCTCCATGCCTACTTATGGACATTGCAGGGAGATACCAGGCTTACCAGGGTCAGTTAGCTTGGCCTTTACTGGAAACAGCTATTCTCAGACCATTTTGAGACACTGTACTATCAATGGCCTTCAACATTTTCAGTAAAAGATAAATTAAAAACAATAAAAAATTTTTTTCTTGTACAAGGTTTTAACAGCTCTTTCTGTACAATTGCTTTTATGCAATGTGTCACCAATGTGTTAATAAAGAATCCATATGCTGAAAGTACTGCTGAGCCACACTAACTATTGATCTCTTGATCTCTTCATCTAAAGAGACTAACAGCTAGTTAACAAAAATCCTCAGGTATCACATAGCCAGACACTGTAACTGTTAGACAGGTCATCATTCCACATTTTTATGGCATGCATCTTTTCCTGAAATAATTCCTTAGAAACAGAATTCTAACAATCTTTTACCATAATTAACAAATTTCTTATGTACTTTCTGATTTGGGTAAGATCTCTGTGCTTTTTTCCATAACGCTTCCAAAATGTTTGTATCAAACATGGTGCTGATAAATTTGTTCCTTTGAATGTGTATTTTCTTCTACTCATCAAAGGAGGACTTGCACAGAAGTTTCCATTTTTTCCTTTGTTTGTGCTGGCAGCTTTACCAATGGGAATTACAGAGAATTTCACAGCCTGGCAAAGGGAGGATGTGACATCTCTGTATTTCCAAATTATCCAGCTTTCAGCAGCTTACTCCTTTTTCTGCTCTGCTACACTATAGGCTTTTATTCCTTTTTCTTCCAGTGACAGCTTACTGCTTAACTAAAATACAGCCCTTTCTCATTGTAATTCTATTAAATTCACCTTTCTCTTTAAGCTATTGCATCCCAAAGCCTAAGTTATGTTCGTAGTCCTCTGCAACACAGAAAAACATAGGGGTACGTTCTGTTCTCTAGAGGCGTGCAGAATGCACCACAATAATCAAGAGCAGAATATGGGGTTTAGCTTCCAGAGATAGCTTTGCCAAAATATCACTGCATTAAACTGATTACTTAGTAAACTCTACAAGCTTTCAAAAACTGTAAAACACCTTAAAAATCTACATTTCTTTATATGCAAGGATCCTTCAGTGTTTTTCTAACAAACATGCAGATTTACAATTGTAAATACAATGGTATTAAAGTCCACTTGTGACAACACTCTCCTTTACTGCAATCTAAAACTATGCATAACACAGTTGCTGTATTTTTTTACCTACTAATACTATGAGCAAAGAATTAATTTTCTATGTATAAAGTTTTAATTCACTGAATCTGGTTTTCTTGTCATCACACTTGCAATTCCGCTACCGTCAATGAGGCTGCACTCTTGTGAGAGCAAAATTTGGATCAGGATATAGATTTCAACACCACCTTACTCAAAAATATAGTGTTTCAGAGTTTTTACCACAACTTCAAAGGTGGATCATTTTACAAGTGACTAGTGCTGCAGAGCAAACATCCTTCATCATCATAACCAATTTCTCAGCACCAGCATAAGCATTTGGAAGACTTACTTGGTTTACATTGTGATCTCTATTTCTAGACAGAAGTACAGAACTGCAGATAAGTTGTTTTTACATGCTATTTACATATGTAGATGAGGGCTAAAATAGCACAAATCATAGTATTTTGTAACACGATTCAGAAGCTTTAACAGAATCAGGTTTTTGTCACTGTCATGAGAAATTGATTAAACAGTGATTCAAAACTGGTAACAAAAAAAAGTAATAATTTGAAAAGCCTATAGTGAGGTAGGTTTTTTGCTTGTATACCTATAAATTTATTTTCAGAAGTTAACTGAAATACACACAAAATGAAAGAATCCAAACTAGTAACTTTTGCAGATAAACAAAATTTCTGTTTGAACTGGGAACCAAGCACCAACCCCTAACGGAATACAGACAAAAGCCATTAATGGTATTTCCTTGTAGTATGCCAAAACAATTTTCTTCTCTCTTGGGCAGAAACAACTGTATTTTGATAATTGTTAGGATACAAGAAAGTGTTCTGGAGAAACACATTTACACAAGGTATTTCTTTCCAAATATTAATTTCTATGCCAATAGAGGTATTCAACATAACCTTTTAAAAGCATATGCATGTGCTTATTTCTTCACATGTGATATGTTTCACGGCTTTAAGAAGTGTTTAATTTACAGTGTGGAGTTAGGCATATGTGTAAATCACCACACGGATGGAACCTGAATCAGAAAAGTGTTGCTAAGTTTCTGCCAGGGATTTCAGGTCTATTGTCTTTTCCAGATTTCTAATACTTCATTGTTTTCAAGGAAAAAGACATCACACTGTAATGCGTGCAATTAAAAATGAGACTTACTTCTCACACATATTTCTAGATATGTATCAGCACCTTCAGATATTATAAAAAAAACCCCAGTGGATGAAAACACTGCATCAGAGATTTGAAACAATTCAAGCACACATATGTTAATTCAAAATAAATCCACTATAAATATCTTCAGTTTCAGCAAGAGTTCAATGGAATCTTAGAAAATACTAAGGAGTATTTTATATACCTTGAGGTGCACAGCTGAGGGATGAAAGATGCAAGCTGGTAACTAAAATATCTAGCTAAAATAAAACACAACTATTTCACCACAAGAAAAACTGTATCTCATATTCAGAGCGCACAGCATTACCGACTGGCAAAGCCATGTATGCAAGGTTTATGCTGACTTAGCCCAAACCCATCATATATGGACAGAGGCAGGTCCCAGCCCTAGACAGAGTACCATGCTACTATATCTAACTTGAGTTTTGGTTTCTGCCCCTGCTGTGAGCACACGAGCTCTGTATTAAAAGTACTGAGGGACAAAAAGAAGCTTCAAACAACCCCTGAAGGGTATGTCTAAAAATTAAGTAAGTGCCTGGCTGTGCCTGCCCAGAAGGGCAGGGCAGAAACACAGCCCAAGTGAAGTCCTTCTGAGAAGAGCGTCTGTTTGAGAGGGAAGCAGGAACAACTAGTAATAGAAGAGGGAATCTGGTTTGGTTTGGTTTGGTTTATTGTTTTCCCAGTGAGTATTGCACTGCAAGGTTGGCTGAGAGCTCAGTTTAGAAGATATCAGCCATGGTATCTCTGCCTCCAGCCTCTATTACGAATTAGATTACCAGATTAGATCTTTGGGTTATACAGGATACAATGACATATTTACGGAAGTGGACATTACTGATGTTTTTTCAAGTAGATTCAACAGTCACTCCACTGTCCAGTGAAGTTACAAAACAATCTGCCAGGATAGGGAGCTCAGTCATACCTGTATACTATATGGATTTGTTGGCATGTAAATTACAAATATTTCTATGTGACCAAAGCAAAACTACTTAATATTTGTGGATGGTCTTATTTTTCATGAAATAATTTCAGTCATACAGTCATCAGTGTCCTCTAGGGGCAATGAATTCTAAATCTTTATTATGTGTTGGTAGAAAAGTATTCCTTTTATTAGTTTGAAATATAGTTCAGTTTCTCTTAATACTCTCTAAATTGCAGCACTTGACTTACAGTCTTCTATCCCAGTCATTACTGCATATGCATTACTACACTCTCCTGTCAACTGTATTTGTCACAGTCCACAAAGGAGGGCTGGGGTTTTGAATGTCTTTATTAATTTCCATTTCTCATATCTGAAGTTCTTTCAAATCCATGGCAGGTTGAGCAAAGAGAAATTAACATAGAGCATAAACTTTCCTTCCTCCCTTCTTCCTTGTGGCAGCACAGGTAGATTGAGGGAGACTCAAAACTGACCACTGAGTAACCTTACTGTAGATATTGTGTGAGATCATTTATGCTGTCTTCTAGAGTACCAATGTTCCTACCTATGTAAACAGTATAAGGGAAGGAGATGGCAAGGCAGAGGGCTCTACTCACATTTTAGGGAACTAAGTACAACTCTACACTACTTCTTCTGACTAATCCACTTCCCAGTTCACTCCCAAGACTCTTTCAGCATAAGACTTCTTTTGCATGAGCAAAAGAAGACCTGATTCATTGCTGCAGAGGCCACATCTCTTCATAGACTGACTTCCAACTTGGATTCCTCTTTGGTTCCTCAATGGGAATTATGATTAGGTTGGATGAACTTGAATTTTGAGTCACTAAATATCTACGTAAAGTTAGATGCCCGATGCAGTTGTGTGGACTCTCCTTTTACCATATTTAAACTGACTGTTTCATAATGCAACCAAAGATTTTGCTTTAGTGAAAAAGAAAGTCAACACTGGGAACCTTGAGGCTGACACTTTAGTTTTTTAGTTAAATGAAATCTAAACTTCTGGTTTCTGTAATAAGATTTACCACATAGACAAAAAGGGAGTGATGACCACAGATTACTAAATCAGTTTTGCAAGCTCAGAGGGACACATTGTCTCAAAGTTGGTTATTGGGAAAGGAATACAAATAGGACCTGGAGGTGCACCAAGTTTAAGAATAAACTAAGCAGCTCAAAGAGGAATTTGGGAGGGGGGGAGTGGGGAGGGAGAAAACAGGGAGTGTGGTGGAGACAGGGACAAGTAGCTTGAAAAGCTACCATCTTGACAAAATATAGGAAATCAAATATAAAAAAGAGCTGATGGTGTGCTTCAGAAGAACATGTGTGAATGAACAATTAACCTTGAGCACTTGGAAAACACTAACTAATGCCTTCCATTTGAAACTATATGGAAAGATTATATACCTTCCTGCTGCATGACGCAAACTCTATGTCTTGCTTTTTCTGAATCTTTATCACCTGAACCTCAGCAGCACAGATAAAGATGGAATCTGGGCCCTTGATGGTGAAGATAGAAAATGGAATTTTTCATTACATCTCTGTTTTTTATGGTAAAATATTACACAAATACTTAGATTTCAGAGTTCAACAGATCAGCTGAGTTCTTCAGCAAAATTAAGTTTTAACAAAAGTCATTTTCTGAAGGTCAGAGAGCAAATTCAGATGGCTAATTCAACTTAAATGGATTTAAAAATGAGAATACATATAAACAGGAGCTGTGCTAACAATAAAAAGGCAGAAAATAAATATCACAAAAATGTTATAAACTGTTTTTAAAATTCACCTAGGATTTTTGGGCATAAAATCTTCCAATTTTTTGATTTTTCAGTCACTAAATCAGAATTTTTGTGGTGACTGCTAGGCTAAATACAAGGATATACAATTAATTTCAACTATATGAAAAAAATAGCACCAAAGATTGTGACTACTAACCTTGAGCATAAAAGAAGATAATCATTATGACATATAACTAGTTACCTAGAAGCATCTTTCACCTTTTGTCTTGATGTTTAAGTTGTACAAGGTTATAACTTTACCTGGTTATGAAGAGCTGGTTCATGAGCTGATTAACATGATTCAGTGCCCTTCCAGCTTTAAGAAGATGGTTTGAAAGCCTACCAGGGTAACACTGAAAATTCTGCTGAGGAGGAAAGCAGGCCTGATATCAGTCATGCAAACTACTCGAAGGTGTGGAGAATATGGCTATCCTTTTACAAGATTGTCTTGCTAAAGAGACAGTTTCTCTGAAGTGCTATTATAGTATCTGGAAAGATATCAGAAATAATTAAAGGTACCACCAAAACATTCCAAAATACTTGTGTCCACCACATACAAATACTGTCAGAGAAGCCACATTTTAAAGGACTGCTATTTTCTTTTATTTAAATAATTTTTATTTATTTTTAAGCATTTTTAGATTGTAATTATATGATTCTACAGTAACACCAAAGTCTTCTACAATTAGAGTGAATAGGATTTTTTAAAAATAGTGTTATTGACTCATTATTAAATGTATAAACAAAAATTTCTATTTTAATCTCAGATATAACTAGGAAGAAAAACTTTTTAAGAGTAACGAAAGATTAAGAAGGGAACTACAAAATCATACTCTACCCAATCGATAATTGGTTTATAATATACAATGGATAAAGTATTGGCAATTATATGTTTTTCAGATAAATATTTTGTTTCTAATCACACAGAATGCTTTAAGTTTCCATTTTCTTATCAAAGGAAATAAAGTTTTTCTACCTCTGATGTGAAGGAATTCAAATGCAAAAGAAGTAAATTTTCTCTTTTCCAATCCATATAACAAATCAAACAATAGAAGCTGAGCTTTACTAGTTAAACTAATTTTTGAAGGTTTCTGGTACACAGAACTTCAAAGGTGTCTCAGCAGGAAGAAACCTAATTGTCAATTCAAGCTCATTTTTTCAGAGGTTAACAATTAATTTCATTTGTAACACATGAAAATCTTCCTGTATACCTTTCAACATGCTTATGATCCAGACGGCTTTGGAAATCTTTCCCAATGTGATGACTTGTTCACTTAGTAACTGTGATTAATAATTCTCTTGTATAATAAATCCTTTGGACTTGTGTGAATATATTTTTCTTATGTATTCAAACTATTTAAGGCTGGTTTATTTTAATAAAAGAAATTATATATTGTTTTTCTGAATTGGGGTGGAGTTCTGATTTGCATCCAAACTGCAGGTTAATCCAAATAATGAGCTCAAATTTGAATTTCTATGAAGTAACAAATGTGGTATCCTTATTTTTAATGAAATATAAACTGAGATTCAGAAGTTGAGTAAGCCCATAAAACTACTTGGTTTTCAGGTGTCATGCAAGGCAGATCCACGCTTCATGGTTATACTGTCAATGACAAGGTTTCTAAACAAAATGAAATTTAAAAATCCTCAAAAAAAGCAAGATAGTTAAGTTTTTTTCTGACAGGTGGTTGAAATCATGGTTAAAATTGGTATTTAAAATGCTTTGACTGAGACCAGGCAACTCTGGGAAGTAGAATGACTTGAATTAAATCAACGAAATCTTAAACAAGAGCCAGAAGACTATTATTTTGAGGAGCTGATCTTTCACCACAAAAAGTCAAGAGACTCGGAATGCTCTAAAGAGTCTAGAGCATGTTCCTCCTTGTTAGCTTGATTTTTAGTCTCTTGACTCTTGGGATGGTGGAACTGGCCTTATGACTGAAATGAGTGAATCTAGAATCATAAAATAGGCAAATTTATATCCACACTCATTCAGAAATTGTAGATTACATCTTTATATGTATTATCTCTGAATTTGAATTATTAAATGTATGTGAGCTCCTAAGGGTGTTGCTGACACACTGAACAGTCAGGAGAAAGGCTAAACAGGCAATGCAACTGAAAGGAGCACACATTAATAAGTTAGTTATCCAATCCTATAGTAACTTACACCTTCTTCTGGCTCTTTGGTATGCAAATTGAAGTGTCCGAAACCAATTTACATTCACATGTATACATCAGAAAGTGAGTGGATATCCGGATTGGTTGAACTTACAAATTCGAATTTCTTGGCAAGTTAAATATCTCACCTAAAATCTCCTTATCCATTTATACATTAGGAAATGTGGACAAACCAATTATGGAACAGGCACAGACCCAATGAGATCAAAAGCAGATCAGTATGCAAGGGTGACAAGCCTAACGTAAACACGGTTTCAAATGACATATTTTAAACTCAGTGGGAGCCAAGTGGGACTTTGGAACATGGAAAAAAGTATATGGGGACAAGTCCAAATGCACACACAAACTGTAGGGAGCAGACACTTCTCAGGAGTTAAGGAAAGGCTAAGTTAATGGCATGGGGATTGTTCTGACTTCGAGCCAAAGCAATTAAGGGACCACACAATATTAGGACTGTCCTGCCCAAGACTACCAGAATGTTCTACAGACCTGTGCCCTTCCAAGCAGATAATGTCCAACTGGCCAAGGTTTAATTTTGCAACTGAATGATGATATTAAACATTTGTCCAGGCCTCAGTATGTGCTTGAAGAAAGAATGGGATGGATTGTTAAATACATAAAAACTAGCCAGTATTACCCTCAAATCTGTCATCTATTGAATGCATCTGGGAGAAGCTGGACACAAAAGTAAGACATTTAAAATAAATCCACAGATCACTGAAATCTTGCAATAATTCTCCCCAAAAGCTAGAAATGTATTGGATCAGCAGACAACTTTTCAAACACATACCCACCCAGGTGCGGGTACACACACACCCCCAAAACCAGATTTCCTAATATCAGCCAGGCCACCATGCCAGAAGTGAGTTTTCTCTTTTCTGACTGGAGAGCATTATTTTTATGTGCAGCTGTTGAGCAAAATATTCTCCATAGCCCTTGGATAATAAATCCTTTGAACACATTTAAAAGTGTGTGTGTGCATGCATGAAATAGTGACTCTTCTTTGAATGTTTCTAGCCTGTGTTATAATACTCAACTTGTTCCAAAGCCTACAGCAGTTACTTGGAAGACTCCTCTAAGCATCAGTGCGCTTTGGATCAGCTCTTGAAGAACAAAGCCAACCTGAAGTTTAATTGCAATGCAGAGATGTATGTAGGAACCCAACAAATGCAGAATAATAAACCTGGCTGATAATACAGAGTGGAGTATCCTGCATTTTAAAAGAACACAGTGGCTGGCCAGTACCAGGGAGACTACATGACTGAGCTCAGTGGCTCAAAACAAAGTGAAATGTCCCCCTTCAGCAAGGCAGGAGGTATTCCGCTTGGAGGCACATGCAGATCCCACATCAGTACACCCCGTGCCAGGAAAGTGGGACACAGTGCAGTCCTAGAACCTGCAGTCTGCTTTTGAGGTCACACTGCTGCACTAAGCTCAATGAGCTTCTCAGGCATGATCCAAGATAACATAGATTTTTCTACAGTCAACAACTTTTTGCTTAAAAACATCAGTAGATCCGTTCAAGATAAAAAAAATAAAATACATCGAGAGCAATATCCCACCTTCAACAGATGCTGAAAACGTGTAAGAACAGGGAAATCACACACATTTCCTAAAACATTCTCCAACCCTTCCACCTTTAAATGTTAACTTTTCTGATATTAAATTAAAAAAAAAGAAAGAAAAAAAAACCAAATTTTTTTTTTATTATATCATTAAATGCCTTCTGACCATTTCACACATTGTTCCCTATCTTCTAAGTACAACTTTACTCATGTGAGAACCTACCCTCTCCTTCCTAGCCTGCCAAGTACCCTCAAAAGCAGTTCCATGCAGAACATTACAGCATGCCTTATGATCAGCCAGATCGGCATCTCTTCAGAGAATTCTAAAACAACAGTGAGGCATGTGAACCCTTTGTTGTCTTGCTTACCACTGCATAAAAGAGGCTAAGACCCTCCATACTGGAGGAAAAGCTCATTTTGAATTATTTATACCAAAGCAGATGCTGTATGTCACATATACTGAAAAAACTGGTGAGATTATGACAGTAAATTTGAATCTTCTCATTTTAGTAAAAAAATAGAAAAGAAATGCATCAAGAGTTTAGCATGCCTCAAGCCTTGGTGATTTTTCCTCCAGCATTTTTAGGACTTACTTTAAATGAGCCAAAAACCCCTTTTAGGCTGGGACACATTTCTATTTTTGATTAATACAAGAATTTACTGAGTCATATTGCATACTGTACTTAATGGAATTATCCCATATGATTTTTATAACTACTTCTATCATATAGCATAGGCTTTAAAGAACAGTCCAGACATCACTGTATTATGCAAACAATTATATTCCCTCAGAATCTATGGAAAGTTGATAAGAATCTATTGAAAGGATGAAAACTGCCCTTTCCAAAATCCTTGGCACCTGAGAATATTATGGGGCATGGACAAGAAAGTATCTGGGACACAAACAATTCTCATTACAAAGATTTTTCAACTGTGTTAAACTGTAAATGACAGTAAATCATTTCAGTCTATGATTTCTAGACATTTCTGTTCTTACTACTGTTTCTTACAAGTGATGTGATGTCACTTGTGATGTGGCTGGTACTCATAAGGTTTACTTCTCCTATGCCTGCCATGCTTCCTAGACAAACTTCCGCTATGGCCAAGCAATAAAGATCCTTATAAACAGCATTTGTAATACAAACACTAATGCAATCCACATGAAGATGGACATCACAGCAGAACATGGGAGAAGCTGCATGAGTGTGAGCACATGTATGCATATAAACATAGGTGTGACAGCACAGACTTGTCACATTTTGGGTGAAGCCTCAACAAATTATACCTACATTTATTACCTCTAAGTATACTTACAATAATTAATTGCTATAGATGAAAACAGAACCAGAATTTATTTCTGGAATTTTGGAGGTGACTGATTATGTAATGAGTGAATCTAATGCAATATTAAAACATCTATAGTTACTCACACGCAGAAACAGGGCTAATATTCTGCCTTAAAGTTTGAAACAAAAACCAAACTCAACAAAATAGAGATCATGATAGCACAAAAAAAAAGCAACACAGCTTCATGAAAAGCACTGCTCTTCTAAAGTAGGTCCTTCCTTAGAAAAAGAGCAGACACAGCTCCCATTTATTATTTATGGTGCCTTGTGCCCATGTCAGCTCCTGATTAATAATTAAAATTAATCTCATTAAGGCAGATTTCATTACAGGATAATTTAATTAAATGATGAATTGGCTCCCAGATGTCACCATTTGTGCCATCTTTAAAAGATGCTGCTGATGACACAGATTTACAGGATTTTAGTCTTAACCTGAAAAGCTGTATTAACAGATCTATAGCAATTTTTCATGAGCAAGGCACACAACCTGAAATATAATTCAGATAAGGCAAGACAAGCACTTTCAAGTATAAACAGAGGTATAGCTCTGTTTCTGTATGTCATGAGGAAGGTCAGCTCCAAATTTGTTAAAAAGAACTCTAACTCCAGTATTTGTGAGGATCCTTCATACTGGATATTTTAAGCTACTTCTTCCTTGTAGCACCAAGCAGCTAGGACAGCTAAAACAAGCAAACAAAACCAAACCAACAAAAAAAAAACAACAACAAAAAAAAGTAAAATATCAGATAGGTTTATGGAAAATTTCTTTAATTTTGCATATTCAGTGTCTCAAGACTTGAAAGAACCAGGAGGCAGATGAGTAGAAAGAAAAAATTGTCACTGGCAGCAGGAGAAGATGAACCTGGCTGTACCATACTTCCGACTACCCTTTTCA